>JAQFXT010001882.1:0-14697 GCA_034683725.1 Strigamia crassipes
GGCTACGCTATTTTTCGATATAGCGTAAGCTTCGTTAGACTTATGAGTTTTCCACTATAGTTATAGGCATAACGGGGTTTTTATAACTGTGTAGTTTTAGGTTTTTCTTATCCCTTATCTTTGTGGCTCAGGAAATGAGATTGAATTTTTTTGTTCTCCTATTGTTCAGCATTGTTTATCTCTTTTTCAAACAATGCACTTCAAATACCAACATTTCCTGGTGTTGATTTGTGTCCACACAAGGAAGTATTTGAATTTCTAGGGGTTTGAAACAAACGGAGGATAAAAAATCATTGATTTCAGTGTCATGCTGTCGGGACAATATAAGTTCATTTTGGGGCTGTGCATAATATAGATCACAGGAAAATAAGCAAGTTGTTTATTATTAATGGTCGCATTTTTATTTCATGGGATTTGTAGTATCATAATTAGGATGCTTCATGGAACTGCATTTATTTATTTATTTTTTCTGGTTTTGTTTTGTTATTCTGTTTGAACAAGAATTTGTACATGTTTTAGTTGAGTGGGGGGAAAATAATCACTGAGAGCTGCAATTAAATCAAAAGTGCAACTGCAAGGTTTGTAATAGTTGATTTAATTTTTATATATTATTTTTTAGTTTAATAATTACTGGTAGAGCTGTTAGTTGTTGCCTGCAGAGCATTGGTTGATTTTGTTAGGGCAAGTATTGTTTATTTTGTGACATTTTGGTAAAACGTCGGTTAAAAGTCAAAATGCAACAATGAATTCTGGATAACCAAAACACAACAATGAATTCTGGATAACCAAAACACAACAATGAATTCTGGATAACCAAAACACAACAATGAATTCTGGATAACCAAAATACAACAATGAATTCTGGATAACCAATACACAACAATGAATTCCGGATAACCAAAACACAACAATGAATTCCGGATAACCAAAACACAACAATAAGAAGTTTCATTTAATAGAATGATTTTACGATTATCCGACTTTTCATAAATCAAACATGCACATTATTATTGAGCCCTATCAATAATCATGCGCGATTCTTGGAATATCACGTGACTTACTTGCTCTAAATAATCAACCAACAAAATTCCTTTTTAAAGGCGGTGCGATTGTTTGATTATTTACGAGATTGGTCGATTGTAGAGTCACCTGATAATAGCTTCAGCGCAAAATCGTGGCAAACGCAATAAAATCATTGAATTAAAAACACCTTTTAATGAATTCTCAATAAACATTAACAAACCCCAACAATAAATTTCTGGATTGGCAAAATAAAACTATAGGTGCATTTAAAGTTTCTGTTTTTACTGTTTTTTGTGTTTTTATAAACAGAATGGGCACCAAAAATAACAAAAACAACAGCCGGAGTGGTTTTTGAAATAGTTTATATCGGGGTTTTGGTTTTTACTATCAAATTCAAAATGGCTGCCACGAAAGTTAGATCGAGGAGTCAAACTTTCCAATCGTCATAATACCACAGGGTCCTGAGAATCCCAGTCATGTGCCCCATGCGTTTCTAGCGCATGACGCGGTAGAAATCAACAATAACTCGCTGGCCACGCGGTTCCCTATTGCGTGACCAGTGGTCAGGAACTTTAGGATGGAGTTGTGGAACGCCATTAGGCCTGTGCGATATTTTTTTCAAGTGAATATGAATGCGATATGGCATTCGTATTCTCTTGGCAGCAATATATCGCACAGAAAAAGCAATACATCGCAATATATCGCAATATATCGCAGTATATCGCAGTATTTCGCAATATTTTGCAATTGCAATATCGCAATATATCGCAATTTATCGCAAATTGCGATATATCGCAAGCAACATCCATATGCGATATTTAGTTGCGATATTTAAAATTCGATATCGCATTTGCGATATATCGCAATATCGCACAGGCCTAAACGCCATGCATTATGTAACGCATTACCGTAACGATAACGTTGTTATTGGTTAAGTAACGATAACGTCGTTATTGGTTAAGTAACGATAACGTCGTTATTGGTTAAGTAACGATAACGTCGTTACTGGTTACGACGTTATTGTAACGCAGTTATTGTAACGGTATTGTATGCAACACTGCTGTTGAATAACTAGCCGCGACTGAAATTACTCACCGTTGAATTACGATATCATTCCACGAATTCGAATTATGTTGTGAGTAATGTGCTTTAGGTTGAATAGTTTCCTAAGGTGTGGTGATTATTATTGGAAACGATTACATTTTGTCTTTTAAGACGCTTAATAACAAACTGATTTAATCAACTGTGGTGAATTGATTGATTTACTGCATAATTAATGTTCCACAGATTTAATCTACTTTTTATGCGATGTGTAACTAATAAATTCCAACTTTGAATCTTGTGCCAAAAAAAGTTCCACAATTTGTGACAACAATGAAATTTTTTTTTTTTTTTTTTGGTTTTTTTGTTTTGTTTTGACGCATTGTTTTTCACTTGATGAAATGATTAATGAGCAGAAATTCGCCACGTATTATTAGCGGCGATAAAAAGGCGAAAAGTGACACCTTGTGACAGTTTTTTTATTTATGTGAATTTGCATTAAATTGAATAATTCTTGGTTTCCTACCTCTTGTCTGCACCATGCACATTTCGGATTAGCCCCTATACATGCGCCACATGTGGTTTTTTTCATACACTCTTGTACTGCACCGTTTTCCGCTCCTGTCAATCAAATGTCAATAAAAATTATATTTCGGCGGAAAAAAAAAATATTAATCGCATAAAATTTCACTTTCACGTCGAGTTGGGAAAATTCCATTTTTCAATATTTAAATTTTGCATATTAATATTTTTTTTATATAATTAATTTTTTATTTATTCAAATTAAACAACAAAATGGAAAATGATTTTGTAACGACTTTGCTTCGTCATGGCGCCACCTTTCTGCAAACAACCGGAAGTCCAACTTAGTAACGACCGGAAACCCTAATGCTTATCCACCTGACATGACTTAATTAGTTGTAAAAACAAAAATAAAAACACTAAAAAGAAATTAACTGCACCCCAATGCAATAAAATAGAGAAAGAAAAAAAGTAATCACTTAATCCCCATTTTTCCCTCATTCTAAAAATACAAAAATAACAAACCATTGAACAAACCAAACCAATTTCAACTTTTTCTAAAAAATAAATAAAAGTAAATAAATAAAAAAAGAGATTTATGCTGGAAGACAAAGCAAAAAAAAAGAGTACCAGACCACCAAGTGAAAAATGAAATAAAACAAACACTCAACAGGGGGCACCTACATTTTTTTTTATATGACCCCTTCCTTCACCTTCCAAAAAAAAATTTTTTTTTAAAGCTCAAGTCCGAAAACTGAAAAACCCGTAGACAAAAAATAAATAAAGTAGATAGGGACAGTGGGAATCTCGTTAATCCATTCATACGCATCGCTAATTAGACGTAGAGGCAATTGGTTACCTCAGCGTCATAGTACGCGTCATTTAAACGAATCGACGGAACGTCAACTATATTTACTTTGAGTGTAAAAACTTAAAAACCCAAAGAAAAAAATTAATAAAGTAGATAGGGACAGTGGGAATCTCGTTAATCCATTCATACGCGTCGCTAATTAGACGTAGAGGCAATTGGTTACCTCAGCGTCATAGTAATCGTCGTTTAAACGAATCGACGGAACGTCAACTAAATTTATCGTGAGTGTGAAAACTAAAAAAGCTGAAGAAAAAAATTAATAAAGAGTAGATAGGGACAGTGGGAATCTCGTTAATCCATTCATATGCGTCGCTAATTAGACGTAGAGGCAATTGGTTACCTCAGCGTCATAGTAAGCGTCGTTTAAACGAATCGACGGATCGTTAACTATATTTGCGAAAACTAAAAAACCCGAAGACAAAAAATAAATAAAGTAGATAGGGACAGTGGGAATCTCGTTAATCCATTCATACGCGTCGCTAATTAGACAGTAGAGGCAATTGGTTACCTCAGCGTCATTAAGCGTCGTTTAAACGAATCGACGGAACGTCAACTATATTTACCTTGAGTCGGCGTCACGAGGACAATGAACGCCACCAGACGTATCCATGAAGTGCTCATGATATCTGAAAGCAAAAGCGAAAGAAATAAACGGAAAATGTAATGATGCGACGCCCACGTTTGGACGCTTATGACGCTGCGGGTCCATGAATATGAATCGCCCACGTCCATAGAGCCCCGGCAGGTCGCCACGAAGAATGTTTGGCGGTGAAACCTCCTTTGGGGGCTGGTGAAGGATCAGCAGGAGACGTTTGGATGGGTCCCTTGAGTATTAATGTGTGGGAGAGCGGCGACATGTGACGTCACACGAGATGGAGAGGAAAGTGGTCGGTTTGTTGTTTGTGTTGCAGTCCTTGAACGGCGCGTCTCAATCAGCGCGTTCTGCTCCTCGAGGGCACATGGGGGTTCCACGAACACTTTTTCACGCCTGGATGAATGTCTCAGGTGTAAAAATGTGTGGGAGGAACAAAAATGATCGTAAATCTGTCAACTGACATTTTCGACAATTAGGCGCCTTTTTTGCGCCGCTGCGCCTTCGTGTCAATTAAAGGGTTGAACCGGGCACGGAAACTGGAAACGAGGCTCAAGTTTATTATGAAATGTTACACGAGTCGTGTGGGATGTTTGGATTTTCATTTAGCGCGATATTAATGAGCTTTTTCGTTATAAATAATGAGAATTTGCTCTAAAAATGTAGAAAAAAATTAAAAAAATAATGAGAAAAAATTGCAATTTTTCATTTTTTAACTCGATTTTCCTAACCCAATCAGCGTTTTTCAGTCGTAAATTATTTTTCTAATCGTAACATATAAAAAAAAAATTTTTTTTGGGTGAAAAATCGCTAGTTGAGACGTTTATACGTCGCATAAAGTACCACGTGACAAGCGGGCAGTTGGGAGTTGCAAAGTAAACACTAGGGGGAGTTGGGAGGGGGATTTGGGGCCGTGGGAAACAGTTGCTATGGCTACTAATCTTGGGGGATGACGACGAGGGAAACCCACGCTAGGACACGCACGCGCAGTTGGATTGAATCACGTGGAGTTTAAATTGGCGCCATTTTTCTGTGACGTGATGTCGGGATAAATGTTTTTAAGTGTCAGTGAGCATGTTCGCTACTGCATTTTGGGTCCGTCGAGCATTCCTTCGACATTGACCCCCATCCCATGGTTTTGGTCTCTGGGAAAAGTGTCGTAAAACGGAAGCTCTGGACTGATGGCGCGTGTCGAGTCGTTGCGCGACCCCCTCGTGGTCGACTGGGCATTCATGTGAATCCTCATAGGACTAACATTTTTATTTTATTTTTTCTTTCTGTTTTTTTCTTTTTTTTTTTTTTTTTAATATGAAATATTGAATTTAAAAAGTTTGGGAAATAAAAAGAGAAAATGTGGAGTTTTTTTGGGGGTTTTAAAGGTAAAATGGATCGAGGTTTTGAGGGAATTTGATGGTAATTAAGTTTAATTTTGGGATGATTTTTGGAGTAAAAATTGTAAAAGTGTAAAAATTATTGATTTTACAGTTTTTTTCTTTTGAAAAAAGATAAAATTTGTAAATTTTGAGAGAAAATAATTTGTAAAAGTGAAAAAATTATTGATTTTACACTTTTTTCATTTGAAAGTACTTAAAATTTGTTTAATTTGACGTAAATTTTGAGTCAAAAAAATTGTAAAAGTGTAAAAAAAATTGGTTTTACACTTTTTACTTTTGAAAAAACATAAAATTTGTAAATTTTGAGAGAAAAAAATTTGTAAAAGTGGAAAAATTATTGATTTTACACTTTTTTCATTTGAAAGTACTTAAAATTTGTTTAATTTGACGTAAATTTTGAGTCAAAAAAATTGTAAAAGTGTAAAAAAAATTGGTTTTACACTTTTTTCTTTTGAAAAAACATAAAATTTGTAAATTTTGAGAGAGAAAAAAATTGTAAAAGTGAAAAAATTATTGATTTTACACTTTATTCATTTGAAAGTATTTAAAATTTGTTTAATTTGACGTAAATTTTGAGTAAAAAAAAATGTAAAAGTGTAAAAAATATTAATTTTTATACAAAAATTTAGTTCGTTTCAATTTCATGTCCATTTTGAAATAAAATATTGTAAAAGTGTAAAAATCATCGAGTTTACAATTTTTTATTTAGATAAAACTTAAAAATTTGTAAATTTTGAGCACAAAAAAATTGTAAAAATATAAAAATATTAATTTTACACTATTTTTTCGAAAAAAAGTAGAATTTTGAGAGAAAAAATTGTAAAGGTGTAAAAATTATTGATTTTACACTTTTTTTCAAAAAATAATAACTTTTTTTTTTCAAAATAATTTTATTGCGTATGGTTGGCACCAGGAACCCCTAAATAAACTATAATAAATTTTTCACATGTGTCTGTCTGGCCAAAACCAATTTAATTGGCCAATTCTTAAACATGGCAGCAGCCCCTTGTAGAAATTTTATTGCGCATTTTTTATTCCTAATAAAGTGGGATAAAAGTTGCACTAAGAAACTTTCCAACTTTATATAGTTGTATCCCAAAAAAAAAAAAAAACAAATATGGCTGCCAGTGAGTGCCAGGCTTAATCAATCAAAAAATGCTACAAATCAAACCACTCAATAAAAAATAATAAAAAATAAAATTCTTTAAATTCAACAACAAAAATTCAACCAAACAACTCGTTCTAACTATAAAATCAACAACAAATAACAATAAAACGCGAATAAAACAAAAATGTAACAAAAATTTCTAGCAGAACTTAAACAAAAGGAAAACAAGAATGAAGGGGTTCCACCAAGGGGATTCCAAGGGGTTCTCGAGGCCAAAAGAAGCCACCTCTTGTCTTATGTCACGTCAACACGACGTCTTTAACTTTTCCACTGCCCAATAAATAAATAAAAACCAAAAAAAAATCACTAAAATGTGTTAAAATGTCTGATATTTTGCTATTTTCCATCCAAAACACCAGAAAAAAATCAAAAAATAAGAAAAAACACCAAAAACACAAGAAAAAACACCAAAAACACAAGAAAAAACACCAAAAACACAAGAAAAAACACCAAAAACACAAGAAAAAACACCAAAAACACAAGAAAAAACACCCAAAACACAAGTAAAAACACCAAAAACAAAAAAAGAAACACTAAAAACAAAAAAGAAACACCAAAAACAAGAAAAAACACCAAAAACAAAAAAGAAACACCAAAAACATAAGAAAAAACCCAAAAAATGAAGAAAAAAACACGAAAAACACAAGAAAAAACACTAAAAACACTAGTAAAAACACCAAAAACCAAATAAAAACACCAAAAACATGAGAAAAACCACCAAAAACACGAGAAAAACCACCAAAAACACGAGAAAAAACAGCAAAAACAAAAAAGAAACAGCAAAAACTTACTGCGAAATGACGTTTTTTAAAGTGACATAGTGACACGTTTATCCACCCACGCATAGAGTAATCGAACTATTGAAGGTCGCCCACCTGGATAAGCAGGTGGTGTTTCCTCCTCGGCATCCACAATGGGTGTGCGAGCAGAGGAACACGAGACCCCACCCTTCGGGGGGGGGGATGTCCGACCTTGGAGGTGGTCCATTGGCCGCAGGGAGTCTCCAGGTATGCGAGTTTTGCTCCGTTTGCTCACCAGAGGGCCGTTTTTGTCCTCGACAAACCGAATTCGATCGCGAGTGTGAAAACAAAAACTTGCACTTGTTCGCGGCCCGCTTTGCGGCCACTGTTTGAATTTCAACGCTCGGAAATTGATTTGTGTTTGTCGAGCGATTAAGTATTTGGGCGCTTTGAATGATTTAAGCGTCGACACTCGACAGCTGTGTTTGGTTTAACGCCGAACGCGAGGAAAATTTCTCTGATTAAAATGTCGCGAAATTGTCGTTTTCGCTCGGAAAAACCTCGGAAAAACCTCGGGAAAACTCGGAAAACTCGGAAAACTCGCATAACTCGACCCGCCATTAATTTCCTAAGTGATGACGTCATCACGCGATTTTATCCTATCGTAAAACTTGCTTTTATGCCTATAATTAGCGCGCGTACGGCTCCTGGCGTCTTTGCGCGCGCGTTTAACTTCCTCATCACCGATGGATTATCGAACAAAAATAATTAAAAATTAACTCGCGTTTTGGATTTTAGCCAATTCGGACGCCCCCCCCCCCCCCCCTTGCCCTCCCAAAACGTTTATTTTTATTTTACACAATTTTTAGAAATTTAGAAAATTAAAAAAAAAAAATTTTTTGGTTTTTTTTTTTTTTTGGACAAAAATGGCGGTTTGGATTTCGACCAATTTGGACGTCCCCCTTGCCCCCCCGAACGTTTATTTTTATTTTACACAATTTTTATAAAATTTTAAAAATTAGAATTTTTTTTGATTTTTTTGATTTTTTTTTGATTTTTTTTTTTTGGATAAAAATGGCGGAAATAATGATAAATAAATTGTATTTGTTGATTACCTGCGTTTATTTTAATCCTCGTTCACCGCCCACTCATTACCGGGTGCATTGCCATTCGGCATCGTTGCAGGTGCGACGCAAACCACGTGCGGGCTAACATGCGTCTGGCGTTCACTAGCACGCGCTACTCGACGCCCCCGTCCTTCTACCTGGCTCCGGTCCCTCCGAAGCGCGTGGACTCGCCCACTTTACTCTCTTTCTCTCTCTCGCTCGCTCACTCCGGCGCGATATCTTTGAACTGAAATTTCAGGTGTGTTCAAGGTAAACACATGTGCCGGATATTTGTCTGCGAACTCCAATTCGACTCTTTTGTTTGGTTTTTAATCTTTTTTAATTTTTAATTTTTTTTTTTTTTTTGAGGAAAAATTTTGATTTTTTTGGCTTAATGAGATTATAATTAGAAAAAAAATGTTTTTTTTTTTTTTTTTTTGGGGTTGGGATTTGTGTTGGTAATTTATGTTATTTTTTTTGTCAGGTGGGGGGGGCGGTGGGGGGGAAGAATTCATTCAAAGGGTGGATTAGTTTAGTAATCACTTTTGAATGTTTGGAATCACTCAATGGGAAGTTAAAAATGAATTAATGAGATTTGAGATAAATTTTACATTTAAAAAAAAAAAAAAAAAAAAAAAATGGTGGATTACCCATTTGTTCTCTATTTTTTTTTTTTTTTTTTAATTTTTTTTTTTAATTTATAAAATACAAAGAATTTTTTTATTTAATGACAAGACCGAAACTCAGAATCACTTTTCCTGGCATCATGTGGGCCCCCGCACTTAGAGCCCCCCCAAATTAAAAAAAATCGATAATATATTTTTTTAATTTAATATTTCTTAATTAAATTTAATAAAAAAATATAATTTTATAATAAAAAAAATCTTTTTTACAAATACTTTGGGCCCCAATTTTCACCAGGGCCCCAAAAAACACCATCGGGCCCTTCTTAATGAATATTATTAACAATTTAAACATAATTATATTTCTAAATTACATTTAATAAAATTCCATAATTTCTCAATAAAAAAAAAAAAAAAATTTCCAAATATTTTGGGCCCCCATTTACACCGGGTCCCCCAAAAACCCCCATCGACCCCATCTTAATCAATATTATTTAAAATTTAAACATAATTATACACCAAACCTTCAAAAAAAAATTTTTTTCCAAGAACCCCCCACTCCCCCCTCTCCAAAAAAAAAAATTTACTCATGAAATCATCGCGTCCCAACCCCGACCCGTGGACATTCTAAATTAACTCAACCTCCCTTTATTCCTCAGCCAACGCCACACAAAACTCCCTCCCTCCACTAGTCTTAATTCGCGGACCCCTTTGGCGGTTATGCACGCAGCGTCTCATGCCCATCTGAGGAATGCGACCACACCCTCAAAACATTCATCAAACACATCCTCGCCACCCAACTCCTTGACCACTCACCTTGCACGACGTGAATTTATTTTTCTTGGTTCGTTTTCTTGACGGACAAATCTTAATCAACTTAATCAGTCGCCATGTTGAACGCGTACGTTTGCGTTGTACTCTGAGCTCTTATCTGCGTTTCTGGGAGCGAAGAGGTCCGAAGTCCACTCGAATCGCCCTCTTCCATCTATGACACAATCAGAAAGGATTATGGGGGAATTGTGGGGGCCCACAAACGACACGACACCCCCAATACGATTCTGGGGGTGGGAATTGTGACTGAGTGTCCTCACATGACTCATGGGTCCAATGTGCATAATGTTGAGCTATTGGATGTAAAATCGATGACAATTGACACAGTTTTGCTCGTTTTACGCGTTTTATTCGCGTTTTGTCATTTTTTTGGGTTTTTGTTTGTATTTGGGTTTTTTTTGGGTTTTGTTTGTTTTGGGTTTTTTTTTTTTTTAGGTTTTGTTTGTTTTTGGGGGTTTTTGTTTATTTTTGGGTTTTTCTTTTGGGTTTTGTCATTTTTTTGGGTTTTTTTGGGGGGGGTTTTGTTTGTTTTTGGTTTTTATGGGTTCTTTTTTGAGGTTTTGTTTGTTTTTGGTTTTTTTGTTTATTTTTGGGTTTTTCTTTTGGGTTTTGTCATTTTTTGGGTTTTTTTGGGGGGTTTTGTTTGTTTTTTGGTTTTTTTGGAAAGGTTTTGTTTGTTTTTGGTTTTTATGAAAGGGGTTTTGTTTTTTTGGGGTTTTTTGGGGGGGCTTTGTCATTTTTTTGGGTATTTTTTGGGGGGTTTTGTTTGTTTTTAATTTTTTTTTTTTTTTTTTTTTGGTGTTGGAAGTTTGTGTGGATGTAATTCGAAGCGTTTTTGGTGATTTTTATTAATGCAATAAACTTGTTTTTCAAGTTGTGGTATGAACGTTAATAAAATTTGAAACTTGGGGAAGTTTAAGATTCAAGGTATTTTAGCACTAGGGTGAGTTTGGTTGCCATATTTTGTGTGTGAAGGCGTTTGGAAAGTCGCGACGGGGTGGTTAATCACAAAAATAGTGTAGGAGATTTTGAAATTTTGTTAAATTTTGAGAGATTTTAGGATTTTAGAGTTTTTTTATTTATTTTTTTTAAAGATTTTGAGGAATTTATTTGGATTTTTAAGGATTTTAGGTGGATTTTCAGGATTTCAGGCGGATTTCTTGGAATTTCTTAGGATTTCAGGTGAATTTCTCTGGATTTATTTTAAAATTTTGCAGAATTTTGAGTATTTTATAGATTTCAGATATTTGTTACATTTTAAAGATTTACTAAAGATTTTAGGAGTTTGTTATGTTTTTAAGGCAAATTTCTCTGGATTTCAGGTGGATTTCTCAGAATTTCAGGCGGATTTCTCAGGATTTTAAGCGGATTTCGTAGGATTTCTGAGAATTTGTTTAAAAAAATTTGTAAGATTTTGAGGATTTCAGAGATTTGTTAATTTTTGAAGATGTCTGAAAGATTTCAGGGATATGCTAAGCATTTGAAGATTTCAGGATTTCAGGATTTCAGGTGGATTTCTCAGGATTTCAGACGGATTTCTCACGATTTCAGGCGAATATCTCAGGATTTCAAGCTCATTTCTTCAGATTTTAGGTGCATTTCTTTGGATTTCTGAGAATTTGTTAAACAAATTTTGCAGGATTTTGAGGATTTCAAAGATTTATCAATTTTTAAAGAAATCTTAAACATTTCAAGGATTTGCTAAGCATTTAAAAATTTCCGGATTTCAGACACATTTCTGGAAAAATTTTTCTCAATTTCAATAAATACCATTTTATAGATTTCAAAATCCAAAATCTTAACCCACACAAAAAAATCGCATTTCCGGTCTAGCCATTCCCACTTCCAACAAAACTTTTTGACCTTAATTCAATTTCTTCTCACCAGACATCACCCTGCCCTTTCCACAAACACATTGGCCCGCTCACACCACGTGATGTTTTCTTTGAACATCAAACATGGCTGCTTTCCTTTGTTTACTTTATATAATTTTAAGGTAAAATTACATTATGCTCTGGGGTCTGTCGCTACCAAGTGTATATAATAGATGCTTTGATGTTGTTTGCTCTGCAAACACAATATGCAGTATTTACATGTTTCAACTTCCGCCTAATTCAAGTGCAAATTTCAACTTTTCCGCACCAAAAACACAATCACTAAGCGAAAATCGCATCAAAATTTAATTTCAATTATTGCCCACAGGGGGCGAAAAGATTTCCACCCATTTCATTATTTAAATAAACGCCCGCCATTAATTCTTTATTTAAAGCTCCCCTTTAATGACCCACTGGTAATTTACCTTATGACCAGTTGGAAAGGGGTAGCGAACGGAAGTTGTCTATTATTTGTGAATAATTTATGCCCCTGCTCGGGTTTCGTGTTCATTTAACCCCCGTCACCGTCCCCCTCCTTCGCTCCCCCAACTTTCGCTTCCCGCGTCCATTTTGGAAATTTTTTTTTTTTTTTTTTTTTTTTTTTTGTGATAAATTTGGTAAAATTTGATTTTTTTTTTTTTTTTTTTATTATGTAAAATTTAAGATTTGCATATTTTTGATTGATCGATCGTTTGTAATTATGTTGGAGCTGGAAGCGCCATCTGGAGAGTTTGGAATCTACTTGATTTGATGATGGAGGTAATTTTAAGCGCAATTCCCTCAATGTGTGTTGTCATCAACTCCATTAAAAGGTCAACATTTGACAAAATTGTTTAAAATTGCATTTTTCAATGCAGATTGTTGAGCCATTAAGCGCACGTATCGCCATTATGGCTTAGGATGGTGTATTGTTATGCGCATTAACTAGAAATGTCATTGTTAAAACGTGCTCACGAGTTAATTGGTATCGTTGTAAAATAACATTGTTTTAGTATATTTTATCACTGTAACAGCAATTGTAACGGCTGGTTTTGGGCCTCGGATTTTTTAGGGGGCCCACTAAAAAATTTTTTGGCGGTTAGAGGGGCCCCGTACTTTTTTGAGGTCCCCACACAACTTTTTCTCGAGGCCCCACAAAACCTCTGGCTTATCAATAGCAAATGTATGCTTTTAAATTTGGGTCGTTTTGTATGCAAACGCGGGCCCCAAATCAAATAATGTTTTTATACAAATTTTTTGGGGCTAAAAATTGTCTAAAATTTTTTAACTTTTTTTAAAAGTTTTTTTAAAATTGTTCTACTAATGACGTTTTTTTAAACCTAAGACTTTGGGGCCTTGGTTCATGGACCACCAATTCGGCGTGGGTCTCCCAACGACCACAGAAAATGGGCCCTCCATCATTTTACTTTTTTTTTTTAAACGTAAGACTTTGGGGCCTTGGTGTGACTGTGGGTCCCCAATTTGGCGTGGGCCCCCTCAACGACCACAGAAAATGGGCCCCTCTCATTTTATTTAATTTTTTAAACTTAAGATTTCGGGGCCTCAGTTTCGACCGTGGGCCCTAATTTGGCGTGGGCCCCCAACGGCCACAGAAAATGGGCCCCTCTTTCATTTTACTTTTTTTTTAAACCTAAGACTTCGGGGTCTCAGTTTCGACCATGGGCCCCAATTTGTCGTGGGCCCCAACGGCCACAGAAAATGGGCCCCCCTCTCATTTTACTTTTTTTTTAAACCTAAGACTTTGGGGCCTTAGTTTGATTGTGGGCCCCAATTTGGCGTGGGCCCCAACGGCCACAGAAAATGGGCCCTCATTTTACTTTCTTTTTTTTAAGCTTAAGATTTTGGGGCCTTGGTTTCGACCGTGGGCCCCCCTGCAATGCGGGGGTTGCGGGTGCCCATACCCCACTGTGTTTAACACAAATTGCATGTTAGAGACCGCGGGGAGTTAAATGATCATCTTCTGGAATTTGATTGGGGGCCCGCGTTTGTAATTTAAAATTGGCACGAAGCAAGAATGCGTCTGTGAGGGACAATGGCATGCCGGCGTCGGCGCACCTGACACCTGTAATTAATCAGCGAGAGTTAGTCGCACGTTCGTGCGCTCGGGGCAACGCTGTCTTGTTCGCTACTCCGCTTTGCTCGTGTTGCCCCTCAGTCGCAGACGCCGAATGCTTGGAATTTTAAGCAGCCAACGCCGAGTCGACGCTCGAGGGCGCCGTTCACGGTCAGACGGAGCAACTTGAACTCGCTACTCGCATTGCGCGAGCCCAATGGTTTGGTAACGGATTTTTACGGGCGAAACTTAAGACAGTTTGCTCGTTTTGCGGTTGCCTTAACTAAAGGATGAGTTGGTGTGTCTTTATGGGCGCTTTGCTTGGTTTACAAAATGTGCTGTTTTGCTTTGATTTGCTTAGGGAAATCGAGATATAAATAATTTATAGAGATGGAAAGTTTTTTTTTTTAATCTAATTGAGAGGACGGGAGTCGAACGTGAGTGTGGGATATCGTAGGAAATTATTTACGTAGGTGGGAATGTGGTTGGGGAATGTCGAGGTGGTTTTGGATTAAGTTTGGTGTTTTGTTATTTGATTTTTAATTTCACTTTTGGTTGATTATTTGATTTTTGATTTGATTTTTGGATCGATTCTGTGATTTTTAAATTCGGTTTTTGTCGATTATTTGAGTTTTAACTTTATTTTTGGTTGGTTATTTGATTTTTAATTTCACTTTTGGTCGATTATTTGGTTTTCAATTTCACTTTTGGTTGATTATTTGATTTTCCGTTTTACTTTTGGTTGATTATTTCATTTTTGATTTCATTTTTGGGTCGATTTCGTGATTTTTAAATTCGGTTTTTGTCGATTATTTGAGTTTTAACTTTATTTTTGGTTGGTTATTTGATTTTTAATTTC
>JAQFXT010001883.1:0-14697 GCA_034683725.1 Strigamia crassipes
GCATTTGCCCAGTAGATGGCGCAGGCGCGCCCTCTAGTGCCATCTTGGTGCACTAATACGGTTTTAAACCGTCACAAAGTGTGTGCCTCTCCCGAGGGATGTCTTGACGACCATTTACTTCAAGCACAATAATTGATGACCAGTGCATGAGCAACGAGGGAATTAGTTTCCAGAAGTTGTAACTTTTTATTTGCTTGATATAACTGAACGCGATCTAGTAACGTTGTAACCTCCCAGCGATCACGGGTCAAAATTCGCAGCCCCTGTCGTAGCTCCTGTGGTGACCTCGAATTTTTATTTGAGGATCCACTGAAAAAGTAAATTTTGTTTGGATATTTTATTTAAGATAATTAAATAAAATATCTAAACTGGGATTTTGATGACGTAAGTCAACTCTCTCCCCTCTCGACTCCTCCCACTTGTCTTAGGGGCTGCAGCCCTGGGAGGGGTTACGCGCCTAGATTTATGCAGCCTAACGGTTTGTATGCAAACCATTATGCTGCAAACATCCCCTGATGCACCAAACTGAGCTATATGCGCAGCTTTTGGTGCAGGTTTCCAGGGTGAGCCAAAACGTTTTGGCTCACTTTTGACTCAACCACACACCGAACTAGTTCACCGCTTCTTGCTCTACCCATTGTAGACGTGAGATTGGTGATATTGTTCAAGTGTGGATTCAAGACATTTGCTGTGCTCATAACTCTATATTTGTGAGCCCAGCGTTCAAGCGTTTAAGCTTTGATAACATTTATTGTTATCAAAGCCATCATATTACGAATTGTTGTAGGTAAACTCACCGATTGAGCCGTTGCTCTCGTGAGTGTGCACTGCAACCCCAGCGTATCGAGGAGTTAGCGTGAGTGACGACAGGCGAGAAGACGAGACGTTTCCCGCCATTTTCATTGTTAGAATTAGTGTTAGTTTAAGCTGTCTGTCTGCCATTTGTTTAATATTCATTTCATTGTTTAAATTCGTTTTATTATAATAATATAACTAGTCATGTTCTTATCATATTCCATTCCAATTATTATTATTATTATCTGTGATATTTGTATTAATTTAATTCAGATTAAATTATTGTGTTCATTTTAATATTGAAATAATTCGTCATTATTTCAATATCTATTATTCTTAACCCTAGACTTAACTAGCCACGGATTTAAGACTGAGATCAGCATTCCACCGGCAATATAGCTTAAATAGTATCTTAATTTTAAGCATAAAACCCGGATCGCCGCAGGGGTTAGAACTATTAAGCCTGTGTATGCGTCATCTGACGTATACCAGGTCAATTCGGTAATCACAACATCAATAGTAAATCTTTGTGTACAATTGAGTGCAGAAAAGAAGGAAACCGCAGTTATTAAAACACTACATTTATTATAGCCCTTCTAAAAACGTTTAGTACTACTAAACGTTTTTAGAACATGCTATTATTTTAATATATATATATACAGTAAGTGTTTGATCATCTCACTAATTCAGTAATCAACTTTAGAGTAGAAATATGTCTACAATTGAATTAGTACATTCTAGTGAACAATCAATCGCATTAGTTGAATCTGCTGATCCAAACCAAAAACAAAGTGTTGTCTGGAAATATTTCACGGTTAGTGGTAACAAGGCACTCTCTTGGTACAAAAGGCCGAGAGAGTACAAGAAAAAGAGGTTAAAAAACTGATGCTGGAAGAGGCTGAGTAGGAGATAATTAATTTAGTGATGACAATTCTTTCAAAGTTTGAGAGTGCTACTAATCACGTTAGTATGGCTAAACATCCAGTTGGTTCTTCTATTATACCAATTCAGGATTGGTTATGAAAAAATTAAAAACAACTATGCAAATTTTTCACATTTCTCATGATGCACTTCAGCATGAGACAAATGCAGCACATCAAAAACTGGAATATTATAACAGATTTCAATTTTCATCTGTTATTATTGTTGCCTTGGTCTTAAACCCAACGTTAAAATTAACATATGTTAAAGATCATGCATGGGAGAAAAAAAAGCAAACAGAAATTAAGAATCACATTATTTCGATTTATGATAGTTTATATGCCCCAAAGCCAAATGGTCAGCCTAGCGTGCAGGAGGAATCAAATGGTGATGAATTAACTTTGTTTGCACACATTCGAAAAAAAGTAAGCGTGATTATAGCAACTCAGAGATAAAAAAACATTTGCGCAACCTTTTGGCAAATCTTGAGACTAACATTTTGTTTTGTTTTGGTGGTAGTCATCCTTGGTGGAAAGCACAAGAGATGACTTACCCCAATTTAGCCAAAATGGCACGAGACTATTTGGCAATACCTGGAACCTCTGTTCCAATAGAGAGAGAATTTTCTGGAGAAGTTGATTTGCTTCTTCCAAATCGTAACAAATTATCCAAGAAATGCATAACTACTTCCATGTGTTTAAAGTCATGGTTAAAGCTAAAGTAAGTGATTAACTTTATCTATTTAATTTTCCACTTAACAAATTTCAATAAAGTATTTCACATTGAATTTGCTTTTTTATTGAAAGTTTATGTTTTGGTGTCAATCCGATCCAATCCGATTCGATCCGATCCGATCCGTTTGAATGAGTGCAAATTATTTTTGGGTCGGATGGTTAAATTTTTTGTCCATCCGAAATGTTTTAGATTAGGTCGGTTTTTTTTTTTCAAATCCGATCCAAACCGATCCAAACACAACTTTACCCTCAATTAAGAACCGCAGCTAAAAATGGCAGTTTGGAATAAAAACTGCAGGTTTTATTTGGAGAAATACGGTATCACCAATGCAGACTTTACACTGCTCTTAAGTGGCTAACGACCTGTAACAATCCGTTTAGTCGACTAGCACAATGGACAATGAAGCTTGAACAAGAGAACTTCATCAAATGTAGGAAAGGAATTCACAAGTAGTTGCAGATGCCCTTTCTAGGGTGGATTTAGACAATGGGGAACCAACAGAACATTCACCAACCGAAGAAGCAGCATTGCCAATGGACATTTCACTGTTTGTGACAAAAGTTGCTGAAAATGATCTGTCATTTGAAAACATCATCAAAGAGCAGAGAACAAACAAACAATTGTCAGAGGAACTCATTTTATCGCCTGTCGTTTTTAAGCGATGAAATGAAGGGGCGATAAAGTGACATCTACCAGATGTACCATTTCATCGCCTCTCATTTCATCGCCTGTTTTAGGCGATGAAACGAGAGACAACAAAGTGATCGGGCACGATCAGGTCATAACACACAATCTACTTTGAAATTACCAAAACCACTAAAAGCACTCAAAACTGACTGCTCTCTAAGTAACGATGGCATGTTAATAATCTATGCACCACACAAATCAGATCTCTTAATTGAAAATCCTGAAATTGGTACAGGACTTAAAGAGATGATGTTCCAAAGGCAAAAATATCTAATGGCAAAATAGACATTTTTTGCCATTAGTAATGTTGCGCACTGCAGTTTGCCGGTAAGCCCGTTTGCAAACAGTTCTAATGGCAAAGTGCTGATTTTCGCTGTTAGGAGCGTTTGCAAACAGTTCTAATGGCGAAATGGTGATTTTCGCCCTTAGGACCGTTTGGAAACAGTACTAATGGCAAAATGGTGATTTTGCATTGGCAAAATTAAATTGAATGGAAACAAGAGAAATGCTGCTTATGAACAAATGGGACGTTGTTGCGGACTTATCCTCCCGAGGCAACGCCAATTATAACGAGAACTGACAATAATTTAGCCGTTTTAACCAATTGTTTTCCAAATTTATGCAGTTTGGATATATTTCTTTTAGCAGAACTTAATACAATGCATTACTCCAAATTTAGTAGATTGCGGCTTATCAGTCTATCTCTGCAGTTTGTTAATCCAGTAAATTTGCAACTCGTTGGACACATTGAAATTGGAATGGTGTAATATTTCAAGACTACAACAGTCGGCTGAGAAGATTCAGTTCAAGAATCTTCGTCATTTGCGTATCTGGTCAAGTTCGCATAAAGTCTTGGATTTGGAAATGGAGACGTTATTGCTACAAAGTTTGAATTTGAAATCTTTAAATCTTTACAATTCTAAAACTTTTACAAACAATTTGATTTCGCAGTTAATTGCATCTAATGGTCATCAAAATCTCAAAGTTTTTATGCTCAATCAATGCCAGTCAATATAATGTAATAGACAGCTATGAATGGTTGTGAAGTGATGGGCTTTACTTTTAAACCCTTTTGCCACTGGTGTCACGTCATGCAGACGTTCCGTAATATCTGCGTACAACGTTCGTACAATGTTTGTACAACGTACTACAATTTGGCAAAGGGGTCCTAATAGCAAAATTCAAAATTTCGCCATAAGAACAGTTCACATAGTTGTTTTATGGTGAAATGTAAAATTTTGCCATTAGAATTGTTTGGTTTAAGACCTAATGGCAAAATTTAGAATTTTGCTATTAGGATAGTTTTGTGTTTACTTTTTGTCATTGGGACTAATGCGAAATTTTGTTTCTCCATAAGGGCAAAATGTGTTTTTTGTTCTTAGAACATTTCATCATTAAAATGCGTCACTGATTTAAAATATTTGTGACACAATCTTTGCAGTTGGCTTGCCTACAAAAAGCCTTCAGCTGATCATGGTGATGCTGAGGTCACTCTAGAGCACATAAGAACGTTTTTCTGGCCCAGCCTATGTAAAGACGTAAAACATTTATAAAAAAGTTGCGAGCGCTGCCAGAAATGCAAACCAATTCAGAGAAAGTCAAAAGGACTCATGATCCCCACTTCTCCTCAAATTGGACGTTTTAAACGTCTTGAAATAGATCTCATGAGTTCTAAAGCAAGAACTAGAAACTGGAATAGATTCATTCTGGTCCTGCTTGACTATGCCATAAGCTGAATGCAAGCTACAGCAATAAAATGTGCTAAAATGACTTCCATAGTGCCAATCATAGAACACTTCTTTGTAGACCATGGATGTCCACATCATATAGTCAGCAACAATGGACCCCAATTTATTTCTGACATCTATGAGACAATCTGCAATGATGCAGGCATAGTTCCCCTTAGGGCAACACCATACTATCCGCAAACCAATCTCACAGAATGAGTCAACAGGAATGTAAAAATCATGCTTCAGATATTTACTTTCGAACATGACCAATGGAACAGATGGTTGGACGACATCAATTTCGCCCTGCGCACTGCCCCATCATAAACTACTGGTTTCTTTCTGGCAATGATGACATTCCTGCGTGAATTAAGGTCAATGTGGGACAGTAGGGACGTGCCTTACCGTTGTAAGGCTCCCTTTGACCCAAACCGACCTTATGATGCAGTCAGAATGCTGGTGGCCAGAACTGCAATTTTGCTAAAAACTGCACTCAAAAAGAAAGAGTTGGCACCCCTAAAGTTTGTATCCGCGGAATTACAAGGACTCTGACATTGTAAACGCAGAACACCCAAAAACCCCGATCAAGGAAGTGTACAAAATCGCGTAAAAACGACGAAAGGCACTAGACATCAAACAACACAAAAAAAGCCTGGAAAAACGAAATGCGCAAGTTGAGAACGTGATGCACGAACACAAACAAATTGGCACAACCGCGCTGTCAGACATAAATCCAACAATCGTGCCATTTCCTTCAGCAGAATCCACTACGCAAGAAACCATTTTAAAGAGTGTGGACCCAGTTGCAACGACGACATGCAGCCACAACATGGTATTTCCAACACCGTAACCATCTCTGGATACAGCCAGCGTGCTATTTACAGTACACGCCCCAAGTATACTCAGAAACACCAACACAAGGGCCAATCTTTGGCCCATGGCCAGCATTTCCGACAATAGACAGATGTGACCGTGGAGCAATCACTGGCCAACATTTGTGGTCCCTTCTGCAGCTCCCTAGCAATAGGTGGAGCTGTGGTCCGATTATGACCAATTGGACACAGGGATCGGGCAGACCAGAAGTCGTGTGCACACGTTGCCCCCCGTGTAACAACGACAAACCAGGCGGAACATTGCAAACATTGTGCCATCCAAACTTCAACCACCGGAACGCATGCCTAAAAAAGGAGAACGCGGCGACACAATTGTGTGTGATCGCGTCACTACTCACGGAGGCGCACAGACTGTCTTTCGAGTTAATCAGGCTTCTGAGTGAGGCAACTCAAAGTCTTGTGGTCCCGCAAGAAGCTGATGATTCCACTTGTCACGTCAGTGCAACATTGTTTACAGGTGTAGCCACACTGCATATGTGCAAAGAGCTGTTGAAGTGAATGTGCTTCTGAAATGCCATGGTTGTTGCATAGTGATTAGGAAGTGCAGCTACCTAACCAGACTCTTCTTTAAAGTGTTAAATTAAAATTTTTTAATTCAAACTCAATGACACAATCCTAGATAAAATCTCCAATTCACATTAAAATGGCAAGTACTGGAAGTGCGCCCATTGAGTGCGCGGAATTGGGATGTGGATACATATTAAATGCCATTTTTTATAATTAAAACAATAAAAATTTTACTTTTTAATTTAGGCCGCTTACGCATGCGACACATCTTATTTGTCCTATACTCAAGAATTTTAGAGTCATTTATTTTTATTTTTCAGCCAATCACATCATGTGTCACACCTCTGCCATCTTACACTGTCTGTTCTTTGACCAGTAATTTTGAACGATTCTGAAACTCAAAATACGGGAAAAGTAACAACAGATGAATTAGGAGAGACAAGTTTACCAATTTCACCTGACCACTCCCCAATGTTATCGCCAAGTGTTTTGGCAACAAAACAATACAGCAACCACCAAGAATTCTATCAGCAGAAATGGAAATAATATTCTGCAGCATTCTACATCTGCACAAGCTACAGTAAACGTAACAAGCACAGTGAAGTAACTAAACATCAAAACGCTGATCTGATTTTAGAACTTGCTTGTATTAATACTGTTGGTTAGATAATAAAATTACATTCTCCACTCCAGAAGGGACACAGATGCCCTTTGGGCACTGGCGATTAAACAGGCAGAGAAAAATATTAGAAAAATGGAAAAGAAAATCTAGAAGGTTGCTGAGAAAGCAACCAACAAGACTAGAAAAACTACATGGTGCAATTCCAGCACCACAGGCAGTGCAGAAGTGATGACGCCATGTCATCTGTTGTTTCCACCAATCCACAACGCCTAGAATTACCGAGAGACATCCATGATGTTACCCCAAAAAAGAAAAAAAAAGATGATAACCAAGTCCCATATTGCTACGTGTATTCTTACTGAAACCAGAGGCTTCCACATATGCAGTTGTATTTAATTTGCTGTCACATTCTTTTGCCAGCATGCTGAAGAGCTAATGCTGACCAGATGTGGACTTAGATTGCATGAAGTGCTCTATAACCACAACATGATTGCTCAACAACCACCGCAAGATTGTTAGATGTATTGCCCATCTGTTCTTACAGAGAAAAAATAAATTACATTTTAGGTTCAGCTTTCTTTGTGGATAGACCATGAATTAGAATATATGAAATTAATAAAATGTAGCCTTACAGGACCAAATACTATGTGTTTACTTTCATAATTGGTAAATGCTACACTCATGCAGTCTTACAGTATCAAATCATTTGTCAAACAAACCCACAAAATCCACAAAAAACAAAAAAAAAATTATCGAAAACAAAAAAAATTATAATCCAAATTCCAAACACCAGAGCTCTCTTTCAGTAGCACTGGAAACACGTCCAGTGAACATGGGGCAACCACGAGGAGGTAGAGAGTTGGATTTGCTGCCCCCAAAGAACACTTCAAATACACTGTATTAAACGAAAAATAATTAAATAACGAAAAAGTTGAATCAAAAAGGAAACATTTCTCACCGCCATTTTCACGTTGTTAAAATGGCGGCGCGCAAAACTGCAGAAAAAAATAAAATATTTAACAACAAACGAATTGATTCGTTTGTTACAACAACAAAATAAAATCGCTGCAAACCTAATAAGGATAACTATACAATCACTAATTCCGGTGGTAAATTATTTGGGAAAGACGACCTGAATCCGTTCGAAGTTTGTACACTGCTAACGGAAGTGAAAAAGTACAATTTAATGTGTGATGCTGATTGGTTGAAATGTATTTTGACAAGATATGACGTTGTTACAAGTTGGATGCGCAGTTGGATGCGCAGTAGTGAAGCGGCAAATTTGAAATGTATTAAACTAAATAAACTGAAAACTTTAAATTTAAATCGGAAATTATTCAAAATCACATCATGTTTTGTTTTCCGATATCTACAAAGCAGTCTACCCATAAACTTCAATTTTTTCTTTTGATCATGTAATAAAACTGTCAAATTATTAGCAAAATCAAATCAAAAACGCCATGCAATGTACCATGACTAGGGGAGGATCAGGGGACGCTGGACACAACACACACACTAAAAGAAATCACACAAAGACAGCACTATATTTGTTAATGTTACTTTATTGAATGGTTGTCTAAGGATTATAGTGCTCCTAGAGTGTATTTCCCATGCAGTCCCTTCAAAGTCAACCATTGACCACGTGACCAGTGAAAGCAAACTATTATTGTTGTCTCGCCTATAATGCGTCGGGGACGCTCAGGTCCCAGTGGGAAAGAATATCATCACACTTACCAGTAAGTCTTCCTATGCGTAGCCAGGAATCATGGACACGTGGTCACTACAACCACTCTCCATGAGGTCGACTTCCTGTGCCCACGTCTGGTGACTATAGCGCCGCCTAAAGATGGTAGTGAAAAACTTCCGTCATTTTGACTCGTGACCAGACGACAGTCACATCCATCGTAAACTCGAGCATATGATTAAACGCCGAATGGCCCGGAATAGCATAAACATGTTCGGCCCGTTTTTGGCCGAACAAATGGCCAAACGACTCAATTACTTGGCCAAAAAAATGAAGAAAAAAGAAAGAAAAACAAACTCGAATATAAGTTTAAAAAAAGTTTAATGAATTCATAATCAATAAAAATGCACAGTTGTTATTCGGTCATTTACGCCGTTCGGCCATGTTATTGCGTCGTTTGCGCGAAGTAAATTTTATTCAAAGTTTGATGAAATAATAAAAACAATTGCCGTATACTGCATCCATAGTAAAAAATAAATCATTTAGCAGTTTAAGAAATCGGCTGCCATGAGCATTTCGAGGCAAAACTCTAGATCCGGTTCTTGTGGCGCCTCGAAGAAATTGGGCAGTTTAAGCCCGCTGCCTTGGTATCGGGCTCTGTAAGCCAAATATCGGCAAACTATTGCAAGCACTGGACTCGAAATTGACGATAACCTCACTTCATTCGTTTGATTTTCAGCATATGGTGTCGGTCCGTTAAGCATCGCTTTAATGGTCCTCGAAAGATAAGCGTGTTCGCGCCGTATAACGAAATTCACTCCATCCGATGCGATTAATTTCACATACATCGAGTCGGGACCCACGCAGCTTCCACCGATCGTTTCATCTTTTAAATCCGTTGATTCCGCCATTCTGTTTATCAATAAAATATCGCTAAATGTAACTTCTCTCAGTGCTGAGAATTAATAACTAAAACTCTTGATTACATTTTCTTAAATAGATTATTTTAAATGCGTAATGTCTACGTGACACCACTTACATCCACCTAACGTATTTTGGAATGGAAATGCTTACCTAAATCCTTTTATTACTAAAAATAAGAACTGTATATACAAAACTACTATAATTTCGGAATGATCGTAAATATTCTCAAAATAGAACACATTATTAGAATTAAGAAGTAATTATCCGCGAACAGAACAGATTTTTCTGAATTTGCTTTACTGCATTTCTTATTGTCACCGCCACGCACGCAAGACGCATAGCCAATAGCAATCGGTATGTAATTTTGTTCGATAACACCTCGAAACAAATGCGACATAGGACCCGTGGCATATACGGCAACATCTTCACCGCCATGCGTCTCATACTTCATGGGAAATCCTGCCAATTGCTGGTAATTAGCGTCCCCTTAAACAATAAAAAAAAAAATTACATTTCGTATTTGCAGTTACATCGGAACAGAAGTATTGAAAACCGCAGTTAATACGCAGTTTGCACCATGTACTTTTACGTTATAAAAACTTCCGTTATGTCTATAATTATAGTGGAAAACTCATAAGTTTAACGGAGCTTACACTATACCGAAAAATAGCATAGCCAATCCGGTAATTTTCCACTATTTACGTCACTGACCAAAAATTGCGATTTGCAATGTCCTCGTTCGCCGCCATTTTGAATTCTCCACTTCATTCGCGAAAGGAGCGCGCGTTACCGTTTATCTCGTTGTTTTCCTTTGGAAATCATTTCAATTCACAATAATAAAGTTGTGGCATTGTTTCGAATCAGTTAAAACAGAAATTGTAGTTTCGGAAATCACGTGACTTTGTAAGGTGAGTCGACTTTTGTAACTGTAACGTAAAAGTTCAAGCGCAAACTGAACTTTTATATTTTTACGTTACAATATTTATAACGTAAAAATGACCATAATTTTAAGGAAAAAGTACATGGCGCAAACTGTGTATTTGAAAGCCCTTATATTGCACCTGTATTTTGTCCAGTGATATTAATAGCAACGAGATGATCGGAATGATTTTTATGCCGGTAGCCGGGCCCATTAGTGTACATCAGAGTTGTGTAGCCAAGATTTGGAAATGGTTCCTTTTCTGTAATTTGCACACCTTTAAACAACAAAATAAAACATTAACAAATCGAGTAGTTTTTTTTTTTTACGTTTTACGTTTACCCAATATGTCATGTCCTCTTTCTGGATATCCGTTTATTGTAAACACGTGTGAATGGTCAGCCGTTACTACTATAAGCGTGTCTTCAGGATCTGTTAATTGCAGCGCCTTTTCTACAGCTTTGTTCAAGTAAACGGTTTCAAACAGTGCTTTTCGTGCATTGTTCGAATGATGAGCCCAATCTATTTTACCTCCTAGATAAACAAGAAAATTAAACTGCCGGGTGAATAGATTCAAGTCAATTATACCTTCTACCATCAAATAAAATCCTTTCTTGTTTTTACTCAGTAATTTTATCGCCGTTTCCGTCATATCAACGATGGTGGGCTCACCAGAATTTAATTTGTCAATTTCGTACGTTAAATGATCGTTGTTGAACATACCTGCAAACAGATTTCACTAAAATAATTAAATATTTTGAGACGACTAATATAATTACTTACCTAATAAATATTCCGTTCTATCAATATCAACATTTTTTAGCTCATTTAAAGTGGTAACATACTGCGATTTGGTTTTTTCCGCCTTTTTCAACCTCAACCATTCGTTTATCAAATTAGTATCACCAAGTCTTGTACCATTGGCACTGCTTGGGACAAAATGCTTTCGTCCACCGCCCATAATTACCTACCAAAATAAAGTAAATCTCAAATTTGTTTTCATTTTCAATTCTCCTATAATAACTGTGTGACCGTGAAACGATCACTGGCCAATATTCGCAGTCCCTTCTGCGGCTTCCTAGCAATAGCTGGAACTGCGGTCTAATTTTGGCCAATTAGACACGAGGCAACAGCCGGAAGTGGCGTGCACGAGGTCGACAAAAGGTTAACAAGGCAGTCTGTGCTACGACACGACAAGGATAAGATTCCAGCGGTCTGTTTCCCAAGCCCACGCTCGACCATTTCCGGCTCTGTGTGCCCGCATTGTGGACCATGTGGTCCTAAGCGGCCCAATTGTAAATAACCAGGCACTCACTGGCCACGCCATCTACGATCTTGTGACCAGCGGTCAGGACTAAGAATAGAGTTGAGGAACTCCATGCAAATAGACATCACACATAGGTGCACTGACTCCTAGACAACCAACATTAATAAAGCGTAATACTTCATTTAAATAGTGCGTCTTGTGTGCTTTCTTTCATTTAAATAGTGCGTCGTGTGTGCTTTCTTTCATTTATCGTGTGTGTTGCGACCACAACTGCACCTTAAAGTTGCTTCCAGTAGCTCCTTTTATCAATTGAGCCGCAATATCAGGACACTCTCTCTTATCTGCAGGCATAGCGCCATCCGACTCCCAATCTCGATTTGCAGCAAACGCGTACAGTCCGGCAGGTGTTGCATGAGTAACACGCATTGTAGTAACAAATCCAGTACTTTTACCTAACGAGTATCAAAACAGTGAAAATATATATTTTGTCCATACAAACTAGTAAATACCTGCCTCTTGAGCCCATTTAGCGATTGTAGTAATTTGGTTGTTTACATCTAATGCTGTAGTACATTCATTAAAAGTACCTCTTCCGTTTAGCCCTAGTGTGTGATAGTTGCCTTTTACACCTCCAAAAAATGCTGTAGCTGTGCCAGCTGAATCTGGGACTTGTTTATCCACATTGTAAGTCTGCAATCAAGTTTTTGATTACCATTAAATAAATATTTTTTTTTGTTGTTATACCTTTACTAGAGCCGCGTTGGGGAATTTCTCAAAAACTAAATAATGTTCTTCGCCAGGTTTGTGTTTCAATTGTCCATCGTAAATTCTAGCTGCAGTTACGGTTGAAATTCCCATTCCATCGCCAAGAAAAAATATTACATTTTTGGCCACGTTGTTGTTCTGCTTGAGTTTTAGATTGTCCTGTAAAACACTGTCGCCGAGTTTGTACCAGTAATTTGAATCTGTTGAAAGACAAAATGTAATTCTGACCTTATCTAAAGTATTGGATTACGTACCTAGTTCTTCCGGTCGTGGATGCCTTTTCACTTGGCACGTTGCGATTGAAAATAAAAAGTAATGGAGACTAACTGCAATGAGGAGATTCATTTCCCTCTGTCGACTATAAAAGTTGCATCATCGTGACAAAAAATTTGTTTATGAATTTTTTATTTAATTAAAATTAATTTTTATTGATTTAAGATTTAATCGGATCTTAATTACTAGTTTATCTTTATTCATTTTAAAATCTATGATTTTTGTTGTTGTTATATAATTGGGTCGGATCAAAAGTCAGAAATTTGAATAAAATGAGGCCAACTTTTAAAATAAAACATGAATTGAAAGAACTGGAAAGAACTGGATGATTTTCTTTTAAAAGATTATTTAAAAATTTAAAACAAAGTAAACTTTAAAAAAAAATATTAATGTCATAATGTAATAATGTGAAAATTCAAGATCAAGAATTTCGTGGAGAAACTAGTCCATCAACACCAGATGATAGAATTTAAATTTAAGCATCAAATCAAGTCGTCCTTGATCAAATCAATCAAATAAATCACTTAAAATTATAAAACCATTAAAATAACTTACCAAACATCCGAATGAAACCTAAAACTGACTAAAGTCGCCTTCTGTCAGAACACTCAACACAAGATTTAACGTTAATTCGACGTCACTGATCAAACTTTATACCACACTTGACCCAAATTCTAATTGCAATCGTCATACATTAACAAAAAAAAAGTGTGTTTCCAACTAGGAATTTTTCATTGTCACGCCTGTGCACGAAATTCAATGCGAGTCACGTGGTGAACTCGTTTGAGCTTTGCATTGAGTCAACTTTTTTCCTCTCAACAAAAAATAATTTTGTTTTGACTGCAAAACTTTTTTACTTCCTGCAAAACTGTACAAAGTGCATTCTAATACGGTTGAATAAACATTTCATTTTCTCTTTTTAAATTTATTTGGATTTTATCTATCAAGAGTTGCCATAATACTTTTTTCTTCCTACACTAACTATAAATAATTCATGTAATACAAACAAAAAGTTGTTCATCACAACTTTTGGCGGTCAGCCGGTCACTAACCACACCAACGATCGTCTTGGGCAGTTCCATCTCACTAGGTGGAGCTACCAGTCCCAGAAGTCGTCAACCGACTGCAAGGCGACAAGGCGGAACCGGAAGTAACATTCACAGGAACACAAAGAGACAGCGTTGGGTTACTGCTGTGGTCTTCAAACTGGGTTCCGCAAACAAAATTGAGTTGTTTAAAAAACCATCCAAAAAATTTATTTTAATTAAGTTTTGATAAGGAAAACCATATTTTGACTTACATTTCGAAGAAATAAATCATGTATCTAGAATTTGCGAATACTATGTAACAGTTTGTGAGTGTGGACGAACGCCATCTTGACCTGGGTGGTCAGAAACAGCGCCGGACGTACGACACGTATAAGAAATGACACAAAAACGGTATTAATTGCTTTGCAGCCTTTATTAAGTTGTCTAGGAGCAGTCTGTCTTTTCCCATTACTTGGGTGGTGTTTCCATCAACCAATCTTGCCCAAGATGCTGACCACATGGTTAGGGATAACCAATGGTCATGAGGTCAATGTTGCCTATTGTTCGAGCCATGAGACGTTCAAGGTGTGGTGACCTTGAATTTCTATTCGAGGATCCACAAAAAAGTGTATTTTAATTAGATATTTTATTTAATTTAATTGAATAAAATATCTAAAAAGGGAATTTTGATGACGCAAGTCATCTCTTTCCCCTCTCGACTCCTCCCACTTGTCTTAGGGGCTGCAGCCCTGGGAGGAGCTGCTCGCCTAGATTTCTGCAGCATAACGGTTTGCATGCAAACCATTATGTTGCAAGCATCCCTTGATGCACCAAACTGAGCAATCTGCGCAGCTTTTGGTGCAGATTTCCGGAGTGAGCCAAACCGTTTTGGCTCACTCTTGACTCAACCACACACCGAACTAGTTCACCGCTTCTTGCTCTACCCATTG
>JAQFXT010001884.1:0-14687 GCA_034683725.1 Strigamia crassipes
CATTACGCAACTAATTATCACAAATACGCAGTTTCGAGCCCACCGGCACACGGTGCGGCTTGGACGCGTAACAATATACATGTACTTATACACCAATCCATCATGAATTGTACAAAGTACAATTCTACAACAAGATGTTACATTAAATGTTCACAAAATTCCATCTGAGTCAGATGAAGAAGACTCTTGCACGTGTCCAATTCTATTCCCATCTTTGTTCACAGTTGAAACACGACGTTATCTCCAAAGTGAGGTTAAACAAACGTCCGTCAATAATGCGCACGGACACTGACGTTCTTGTGACGATGTAGCCAAGACGCAATTCGGATGCCCGATCACAGTACACAGAAGAACCAAACCCCTCGATCAAACTAAGTATTCGACATAGTCATTGTATAGCTTTATAACACATTTAAAGAGCCAAATGTTGGCATAGTTTCTGTATAAATATTATCTATTTGCACAACCGATAACCGCAACTGCGGTTATAACTGGTTGTAATAAATGTAGTATATTGAGAACCAACTGTCTCCATTTCTTGCACAAACTCTTACTTAAAGATTTACCGTCAATGTTCGTGACTACCGGATTGACCTATTATACGTCATATGACGCATACCCAGGTCTAATAGTTCTAACCCCAAAACGTCATTGTCACAAGTAGAGGTTCTACCGACATTTAAACAATAGAGTCTTATTATTTCGATAGGAGATTATTTGCATTTCTTCGAATAAGAAAATAATGTTGGATTGGTAAATCTTGGGTCGCATACGCGATTTATTAAAAGTGCAAAGTTTACAATAATGGATAAAAAACGAAGCTATTTTAATTTTCACTTGAAAGTGGAATTAAGATCGTTTATTTTTATATACAGAAAAAAAGCGGATTGGCTAAAACATTTTGTTTTACTTGGAAATGTGTAAAGATGGTGAGTTGATTCAGAGAATTTTCTTAATCTCTTTTCCATTTCACCAATGGTAAGTTTGGAATTTACCGGAAGGAACCAGGATTAGGAAAAGACTGACAACCTCTTACCACATTGTGCCACACAACCTGATCAAGTCCAGTCGTGTCGATCCTCTTGGTCTAACAAAGCCTGACCACGTGTACGACTTCCCAAAGCAGCATTTATGCGGTATTCGTAAGTAGAACTCGATTTGTTATTAACTGTAATTTGTGTCCTTTTATTTCAAACAAAACAAAATGGCAAACCTGTATAATTTGGTGCGAGAGTTACCGATGAATGAAGATATCAATCGTCCAGATAATTCAGACAATACTGAGCTTATGTTCCCAGACAGAGGAGAAGTAAGTCTCACGCACAAAGAATTATGCATACGGTATGGCGTGGATGTGGAGATGTTTCGCAACTCTCACAGATGTCCGTTATTTATGAAAATGCGCAATTTAAGGCCTGGTCAACATGGTGAACACGATGGTGAACTTCCTGACATCTTACAAGAGATCTGAAGATCCCTTAGAAGAGAGGGAGGAAGAGGTATTAGGTGGGTGCACGTTATACAGCGCACTCACCGATATACTGAAAGAAGTTCCATCTACTAGGAAAGAATTAATTGAAGAGCAAAAACAGGATCCCGTTTGCGCTAAAATTTGTAGTTATTTAAATAAAAATAAATATGAATCAGACCGTGGTGTTTATCCGGGCAAGGAGTTCCTGCATGATATCAAAAGATACATATTGGACACCAATAGAGATGATGGCAGTTCATTGTTGGTGTGCTTCAACCCTACGTTCGAAGAGGAGTTGAATGACTCCGGAAACGGATTTAAAGCTGTCGTGCCCCTTCGACTAGTAAGGAGAGTTCTCTTTGCTTGTCATGGACATTCTCTAAGTGGACACATGGGCATGAGAAAAACACTCGATAGAGTAAAGCAGATTTATTACTAGAAGAAAATGAGCAAGGATGTGAGGAAATACGTTTGTAGCTGCCCACACTGCCAACAGTATAAATCAGACCATGCTAAGAAATTAGTCACACCGCATATTACTCAAGGAATAACAAATCTGTGGGAAACAATTTGCATAGATTTAATGGGCCCTAAACCGTCTGGCAGGTCCCAATTAAAATGGATTTTAGTAATCATAGATTTGTGTACTAAATGGCCAGAGTTAGAAGCTTTGACAAAAGCAACGAGCGAGAATGTTATAACGAAGCTTTGTGAAGTAGTCACGCATTGGGGTTATCCTAAAAAGATCGTGAGTGACAACGGCCTCCAATTCATTAGCGCAATCTATAAAGCCTTTTGTAAGAAAAACAATATCTACGCTAAGCATACAAGTCCCTATCATCCTCAGGCAAATCCAACTGAACGCATGAATAGAAACTTGAAAATGATGATGGCCATCTACTCAGATGTACATTCTCATTGGCCCCGATTCCTGAACAAATTTGCATTTGCAATTCGGACAGCAAAATCAGAAGCTACCGGATTTTCACCCATGTTGTTAAACACGGGCCGAATCGTGACTCCACCATTTGACCACCAATAAATTTGACAAAGAGAAGCCGGAAGAATATGTTTATAATCTTCTAGATATTCTGAGAAGAGCTCATGAAGAAATGTATCGTCGAGTTCAAAAAAACTACGAGCGACACAGCCGATTGAAAGGTGACCCCACCTACAACTGCAAATTTGAAATAGGAGATTTAGTTTGGAGAAGGACACACATTCTCTCCAACAAAGATAAAGGCATCACGTCAGGCTTTGCGGCTAAACGTGACGGGCCATGGGAAATTACTAAAATTCATGGCGGGTACGCATTCGAATTGAAAAGAGTTTCGGACAAATTTATTGAAAAATCGATAAATATCACCAATCTGACCCCATATATTCCGTCGTATTTGATAGAAATATGAAGCGAAGGCCAGGTGCAAGGTACAGAGAGAGAGCATCCCACCCCCGCTTGGATGAGCGAAGAGGAAAACGCCCCTGTCGTAATTGAATCTACCAAGTCCAAACAACAAACTGGCCCGAGGCGTCCCCAAAGGCAACGAGCTTGACAAGCCAAAACAAAAAAGTTACGTGTAAAGAAAACTAAAAAGGTACTAGAAGTTCTTCCGAGAATTCAGCGAGAACGAATACTTAATAGAAAATATTTGAAAATTTTTATTATGAACTAATAAAGTCAAGATTAAATCACTAAGATCTTAGTGAACGCGTAGTCCTGCACGGTTATTGAGCCGATACGTGCCCGAAGTTTGAGAAGAATAAGTGCTGTTAGTCAACAGAACCGGTAAGTAGTTTTCTTTTTTTATTGATTATCGATCGACAAAGAACAAGGCAAATGCTTATAGAAACTCAATCGAATATCAAAAGCATCAAAAAATCAAGTTATGATTAATTGCAATTGTGATTCGCTGTAACGAACCCACAGTGTTATTTTATTGAATATAAAACTAGCACCGGGGGATAGATGGTACATATAAGTGTACACGTGTTATTTTTTCAAATGAAAAACTAGCACCGGGGGACAAATCATTTAAAAGAATTCACTTGAATTTATAATTAACATGACTTGTCAGTATCCAGTGTTTAAACATCGAATTTTACGTAACTGTAATTTATTTTAATCGATCATTTATTGACATGTAAAGTTATCGCTGAATAAAGTTAATATTTACACTCAAAACGTTTTCAACCTTCCGGTCTTCATTAGTGGATGATTTATGAAGACCTTATTCCCACTGTAGACATATATACACCCTCTTTCCGAACGTCTATCCAACGTTTTTTGGCAAAATACGTTTTTTAATTAAATACGCATTATCTCCTAAAACGAAACTATAACGTATCCGGTCACTTTCCGGAATGTTTAGAATACGTTTTTTAAACGTTTTTATTCCTTTTACTCCTTTGTGCTGTGACTATTGTTGCCTCTGTAATAGCGTCGTCTGCTAATATCAAGTTTTTATTATTAGCGTCGTCTGCTATTATTTCCCCAGTTTTTTCCCCCTTCTCATCATCCGCATCTATGTCAATTCTTTTTGTGTTGTCTGCTAACGAATTAGATGGGATGTCAACGATATATCCCTTGTTTTTCTAAATCCTCCGCTATTTGAACTTTATTCCTAAATTCTATGGTTTGATCAGGGTATAGAGTGGTATAACACCACTCTGTGTCCTTCCCCCCTCTATTTCCATTTAAATAGCGTCCTTCACAAATCATCCTGTTGATATGTAGGCTTTCCCTACTTTCTCTTAGGTGTTTGTCAGGTTCGTGTTCGATCATGATTGCTTTGGACAAATCGAAACTATGGGAACCGTTGGTCTCTACCGTGTGTCTGACCAGCGCGCATTTTTCGTTTTTGTCCAAAATTATCTTTCCATGTTCTTTCAATCTTTTCTGTAGTGTGCGGCCAGTTTGTCCTATGTTTTACTGCAATCCAAACATGGTATAGCATATACCCCGACTCCTTCAACCAGTACGCGTGTTGTTGGTAATTTAGTCTTATTTAGGATAGACCCTCTGTTATGGCCTGCTATTATGCCTTTATGCTCAAATGCTTTTCCCACTTTTTTGGTGATAGACGTATTTGGCATACTGCCCAAATAGTAGACTGGCTCCTTCGTTTTTTCCCCCGGATTCCTTTTTTCTGAAACGCCACTCGTTGCACCAGTGTTTTATTAAATGTGCCGGATAACCACTGTTTAGAAATTGGGAAATCCATTCCTGGATCCCCTGATCTAGACACTCTACCCCGCTATTTGCTTTCCTTATCCTGTCCATGCCGCCCAATAGCACACCTTTTTTGATATGCCAAAGATGGGCGGACTTCCAATGTATGACTCTGCCGCTCCCGTATTGATTCGATAGCCACTTAGTTGCTATTTTCCTCTTTCCAATTTTACTTGTGACTATTCTAGCCATTGTATCTAGATACTTGATATTGTCTCCCTGGCGTTCTAATTTCACTTTCAAATGTCCTTCCTTATTCCATTCTGTCTTGAATTCCTGAAATGATTCTTTTGTTCCGATGATATTAATGTTGTCGACATATCTACCGTACCAACTAAGTTTCAGTTTCATTTTATCGAGTACTTCTTTCTCTTTCTTTCTTGCGACGAGTTCAGCTAATAATGGACTCAAGCTATTACCCATGAATACACCTGAAGTTTGCCTAAAATACTTTTCCAACCAGGTGAAGGTGTTATCCTCCATACAGAGTTGTACTAATTTAATTAGGTTCTCCGGTTTCCAGTGTTTTCCATCTATGATAACTTGTCCATTGATATCCGTGTGTTCTATCAGTATTTTTGACATTTCCTCAATTGCCTCGTTTTTGTCGACATTTAAAAACATTGACTCTATGTCATAGATTGCCATTTCCTCTGATAGTCCTAACTCTACAATCTTTATGCTGTCTACCCACTGGACCGTAGTATTAAACGAGGTGTTGCATTTTGGCAAGAAAGAGCGTAAGTTCCTAGCTAGCCACCAGCTTAGCCCCGCTGTCGTACTCTGTCTGGTGTTTATTACCGGACGTATTTTCTCGTCGTCTCCTTCTTTATGGATTTTTATCCTGCCATTAAGAATGGCCGTACGTCCTGTAATCTGCGGTAGTATCAAGCTATATGTTCTTTTATCCCATCCTTCTGATAATTCAAGCATTTTTGTCCTAACTTTTTGTTCCAGACTATGGATGTTTTTTGACGTGAAATCCGGAAGTTCTTTGTAGATAGTCAACTTAAGGTGTTCGTTGACCTTCTCTATGTACTTCTCCTGGTCTATTGCAATCAGTTTACCACCTTTGTCAGCCTGGACAACAGTGATTTTATCTGCTTTTAATGTTTAGAATGTAATTTTAATGTAATAGAATTTAGGAATAAAGTTCAAATAGCAGAGGATTTAGAAAAACAAGGGATTCTGGGTCTTTTCATCGTTGACATCCCATCTAATTCGTTAGCAGACAACACAAGAAGAATTGACATAGATGCGGATGATGAGAACGGGGCAAAAACTGGGGAAATAATAGCAGACGACGCTAATAATAAAAACTTGATATTAACAGACGACTCTATTACGGAGGAAACAATAGTCACAGCACAAAGGAGTAAAAGGAATAAAAACGTTTAAAAAACGTATTCTAAACATTCCGGAAAGTGACCGGATACGTTATAGTTTCGTTTTAGGAGATAATGCGTATTTAATTAAAAAACGTATTTTGCCAAAAAACGTTGGATAGACGTTCGGAAAGAGGGTGTATATATGTCTACAGTGGGAATAAGGTCTTCATAAATCATCCACTGATGAAGACCGGAAGGTTGAAAACGTTTTGAGTGTAAATATTAACTTTATTCAGCGGTAACTTTACATGTCAATAAATGATCGATTAGTATCCATTGTGTAAATTTAACTTATTATTAAAAAAAAGTAAAAGTCTGAGAACTTTCATTTATTTCCAGGAGATGTGTGACGGTTTAAAACCGTATTTAAAGTTAAAATTCGACACTAGATGGCGCGATTGCGCCAAGTGACGTCAGGATTCCTCAAACTTCATAAAACGCCTGTTTTATAGAAATTAGACATAAAAACACACGTTTTATATGTCTAGATATCAGAGAAATATATATACTATTTATTTCTTAATAGTAGAATATATTTTAGCAAGTTTCTGCACCAATTCAATAGAATTGGTAACGTCTGATAAACACCTGTTAGGGATTAGCCACCCCTTTCGAGGGATTAAGATATGCGCCTGCCTATTCTAATCCTTTAGATCCCTGGACAGCAAAAGTGTCCCCGGTATCCATTTCATGTGTCCTGGGTATCCATATCCCCTATCACCTGATTGGAGGGATTCCCAGAGCCAGTGTCACCATTGGAACACTGAGATAATCCTTATACTGGCCCCAGTACATAAGCTGGGTGACAACCTGAAAACCCTTCCTGATACTTGACTTTGAACACTGAACTATATGAGATATATGTTGCACCTATCTAACAAATAGGTATAGTTTTCCTCCGATGATGGAGACGCCTGACCATTTGCTGTGGTTAGAAGCCGTTACGTACGTTGCCCGTCCTATCGATTGATGCTGTCATACGCACTAAACGTTACCGGGCGTGTGCCCTACGGCGCGGTGCGAATGCTGAAGCCGCCACATATATCTGAATACCGCGTGGATACGCGATGATGACTGATATTGTGTGGTGATAGTAATTCCTCCTCACGCTTAACAGTAATTTCATGCAGATGCATGACGAAGAATGTTTGGCGTAATAAACTCCCCAGTCTCTGCCGCATTTAACGGCTGGATTCCCAATACCGACATGTATTGGATAAATTCCAACTGTTGCACTCGATCGAGTAGCCTCGTACGTGTCCAATTCCTTGCCCAATATTCCACAGAGTTACAGAACTAAAACACGACGTCATTCCCGCTAAAGACGTTAACCGATAGCCAAACAAACGTTGAACCATGACGTTGTTGTGACGATGCAGCCCGCATCGAACATCGGATCTCCCAAGAAGTACACACTGAAAAACCAAACACGCGATCGGATAAGTATCCGATCTAGTCCTATGTATAATCTAACGTGTAACAATTTAATAGCCAAATGTCGGCATAGTATTATGTATAATTGATTATTTGATTGCATAACCGACAACCGTAATCACGGTTATCATGGGTTATAATAAATTTAATGTATTGAGAACCACTTGTCTCCTTATTTCTTGCACGCGCTTGCACAGATTTACCAAATGGTGATCGTGACTACCGAATAACCTAAACCCAGAAAGTCATCGTCACAACTTGTGTTCTGAACGTAATGTACGCGTTCTGACATTATACATTGTGTTCCAAGTGTTTGTTTACATTTATCTACTCTTTGTTTGTAAACAAGCGCAGTTAAACATAAATGATAGTTTGGTTTTTTTGTTAATAGATGGCGCTAGTGTTTTGGTGTTTGATTATTCAATAGTTTATTTTTAACTTATGATGTAATATTCAAATTAGTTATACCTTTGTAATAAAGTATTCACTCCAGTCTTGGATTCCAGTGAAGGATGTGTGTTCTTTTAGGCTCCAAAGACAAAGCATGTTTTCCATAGGATTTTAGCCAGAGAAAAAAGGCCTGTTTTCCAGCTAGTATTTCAGAGCACATTTCAAGAATGCTCTGAATACTAATTGGTGCAACTAGTCCACTTTGCCAGCCTATATTTATAGGAACACCACTCCACTACAAAAGAATATTTAGGACTATTAGACAGTAAGCCTAGTTTTCATTAACATGAGTTTTGGTTCCATTGTTAGCGCAGTGCTGTAGCGCTATACAACAATGGTGTGGCCATTATTAGGATTCAGTGGTTATAGTGATAACACACTTTACGTGAATGTATCATTTTCCGAATGCGTATGAGACGCGTTTGTAACAAGATATTGCATCGTCTGCTTTATTTGCTCAACTGATCGCGTTTCTTGTTACGTTCACTTCTCCTCATTACTGCTTCTTCTGGTTGTTGCCCAACCACTGGTTGTATTACCACTGGTTGTTGGACATCCATTGTTACCATGTTGTTTATGTCTTGCAGCAGTGTTTCCTTGGATTCAGCTTCTTCAGCTGCAGCAACTTTTACTTTAAAATCTAAGGCCTGGTCTGGATACAGTGTGGTGAAACACCACTCTGTATCTTTCCCACCCCATTCCCATTTAAGTACTTAACTTCACTTATCATGCGGTTGATATGAAGCCTTTCTAAACTTTCCGTCATTGTTCTGTTTTCTTTTTTAGCTATCATGAATGCACCTATTAAGTTGAATGTATGTCCTTTGGTCTCATTTGTGTGGCGGACTAAAGCGCTCTTTTCGTCTTTTTTGGTGACTAAAATTTCATGTTTCCTGATTCTAGCTGACAGCGTTCTTCCCGTTTGACTGATGTAAATTTTGCTGCAATCTTTACACGGAATGCCATACACTCCAACCCCCTTAATCTGTATTTTTGTTGTCGGCAACTGTGTCCTGCTAAGCATGGTGTCTCTGTTATGCCTAGCTATAGCTCCCCGATGTTCAAACGCCCTACTTACCTGTTTTGTAATTGTAGTATTTGGCATACTGCCCAAATACTGCAATGGCTGTTCCTTTGATTTGTCATTGGGGTACTTCTTTCGATGGCGCCATTCGTTGCACCATTGGACAATTACGTAGGTGTTCTGGATACCCGCTTGTTTTAAATTGCGCTTGCCACTCCTTCACTCCTTTGTCCAAGCATTTGACTCCGCTGTTTGCCTTCCTAATTTGGTCTAAACCACCCTACAGAATGCCTTTTTTGACATTCCATGCGTGTGCTTATTTCCAGTAAACAACATGACCGCTCCCATACTGGTTTGACAGCCATTTTGTCACTTATGGGTTTTGTTAAAGAGCCAATTGTTGAATTATTTAGACTAATTTGATGGTGCTCTACAACTTTTTAATTGAAAATTTTTCTCTAACTTGATTGGTTTAAAAGTTAGAAAGTGAATGACTTTGAAAATAAAGTTCAAGACCAAATTTCATGACATTTTGTTCTCACCAAACTTCCTATGCGATGGCTTTATCAAAATTGGCCAAAATGCAATTGTTTGGGAAATATTTGAAGGAGACCTGACTTTTAGAACACCCTGTATAAACTGATTATTAAATTGTTGTATAAATTGTGGAATTGAGTTGTTATACAATCTAGGTAAACTAAAGATTTGTAATGTGTAAACATTTATTATGATTTGATAATGTGATAATTATAGTAATAATCAAATGGGTGAATTATGAATAACTTATCTTTAAGAATAAATGTCAGAGGTAATAAGTGAAAATAGAACAATCCTTGTCCAGCTTATTTTCATTCAAAATTGTCACGATATAAAACTAATCCCCTTTTATACGTAACAATATATTGTCACAGAAAATCTGATGATCTCCAGTAGCCTGCGTAGATGGAAGAAGTTTCTTCAATACATGCACATACCACATATGGTTCTTTACGGTTCTGCGAGCGCAGCATATTCTGCTTCCATTGTAGACAAGGAGACACATTTCTGTTTAAATGTTCTCCAGGCGATCAAGACGCTGCCAAGCGTCACGACGGTTTCTCCAACCGAGGTTCGATCATCTCTGTTATTTGCATAGTCACTATTGCTAAAGCTGAAAATATCCGGTTTTCTTGTGCCGTTCAGCGAAAGACGTATATCTCTAATAGTCGAAACCTATCCCAACAGGTCTAAGAGGCATATCCAATATTGCCATCCCGGATTTGATTGGAATTGGCCTAAGATGTTAACCGCATATGTGATGTCTGGTCGAGTCCTGGATGCTATAAAAGCCAGGCATCCTAGCAAGTTGCGTTATGGTATATCCTTCATTACGGCATATTGCTCCGTCGTTTGTGGTGAATCCTGCTTAGACAACACGAAAGACGTTTTAATGGGATGAGAACGTATTTTCAAACCATAAAACTTGTATTTCTTCACAACTCTTTGTATATAGAGTGACTGGTGAATCCATATACCAGCCAAATCGGTTACAAAATTCACACCCAGGAGTTTCTGTGTACAACCAAGCACAACTAGATCAAATCTCTTTTGTATAAATGCAAGAGCTCGCATTGCGTCCAGTTGTGTCCATCCAAAGACAACCAGATCATCAACATAGACAACTAGGAATACATCCAAGTGAAGCCTGTGGAACATTTTACTTGTTCAAAAACCGATTCCACTAGTGTCTCGTCCAATTCATCATACCACTCTCTTCCAGACTGGTGCAAACTGTATATAGCACGTTGTAGCCTGCAGACTGTCTTTGTCGGATCTCCTTCCGTGAATCCTTGCGACTGTTTCATGTAGATAGTTTTGTGTAGTGGTCCATTTAGGTACGCACATTTGATATCCGCTTGTACATGAAACCACTCCAGAATACCCACGAGCAATGTGAAAAGTAATCTTACAATGCCAAAATCTATTACCGGTGAGAATACCTCATCGTAGTAGTCACCATAGACTTGATTGTATCCTTGTGCGACGAGTTGGGCTTTTACCGTGCCACTTTGCCGCTTGCATCCTTTTTTGTTGTATAAACCCATCGAGATCCTAATACTTGTAAGTGTGGGGGTTCTCGCGACTTCATTGTGTTGATTTCAGTTTTAATTGCTTCTCACCACTTGTCTTTTTGTGTCAAATCGGCAAGATCCTCAAACTGGGTGGTAATAGGGACTTCCACGTTGTTCAACTCCTGGTCCTCGACCTGAATTACCTCCCTGATGTCCATTTCGTCCTTGACGGCTCTCTCTTCATCCTCTGTAGTTGAGAGTTGACCTAGAAGTGCTGAGGAAAAAGGTAAACCATGCGATGCAAAGTACCTTTTCACCTCAGGTATTGACCTGAGCCTGGGTTTGTCTTTGCCTTCTATCGTATACTCATGGTCCGCCTGTTTACGTCCACCTTTCCTCCATGTTGTTTTCTTGACCTATATAACGTCATCCACGGGTTTTACCTTGACTTTCGGCGACCCAGAATTCTTTGTTGGCAACAGAAGTGGTAAAGAGGATGTGGTAGCTGTGGTACCAAGAGTTTCTCGGTACTCCCCTTGTGTCTCGTCGATCCAGAGTTCTTCATTTCAATTGGGTCCTTGCGACTGTAAATGTTAATGCTTTTTGGACCCAGGATGTCTTCCACACCCCTTTTGTTCTCAATGACCTTGACGTCGTTTGTCTCATGAACCCTAGGCAAATTGGGTAACCAGATTCTGTAATCCTTTGTGGCTCACGAATACCCAAGAGAAACTCCCTGATGTGTTTTGTTGTCCAATTTAACACGCACTTTGATCTTCACATAGCATAAACTGCCAAACTTTCGCAAATGGCATACCGAAGGCACTCGTCCGTAATATAACTCTAACAGTGTCTTCACTTTGTTTAACTTTGGAACTCTATTGCAAAGGTAGTTGAAGGTCATGATTGCCTTTGCCCAGAAACGTTGACCCAGAGCGGCATCACTGAGCATCGTGTGCACACCATCTAACAGAGTTTGGTTTAGACGTTCTGCTACGCCATTTTGTTGTGGTGTGTATGCATTTGTTCGCTCGTGGCGGATACCCAGGCTTTTCAGATAAGTTTCAAACCTTTTTGAACAAAACTCCTTTCCGTTGTTGCTTTGAATGGCTAACACCTGTTTTCCTAAAACTCGCTCGATTTGAGCTACATGTTCTTTGAAGAGATCAAGTAGATCACTTTTATTTTTCACGACATAGACGATCGAACAGTGAGAAAAATTGTCCGTTATTGTCAGGAAATATTTTGCCCCAACAGCGATGGTGTTGGCAACGGTCTGCACATATCCATGTGTAATAGATCAAGAGTTTCCTTGGAACGTATAGCGGGGAGCGGTTTGTGTGACACCGCACGTTTCTTAGCCACATTGCAAGAGTCGCACTGACAGATATTTTCTTTTATGGCAAGCAGTCCTTTGACGACTCCGTCACTGCTAATTTTAATGACCTTCTTGAAGTTTAAGCGTCCAAAGCGCTCATGCCACAGGACACTCGACGGTTCTGTCTCCACCGAATGTGCAACAAGCTTTCTCTCATCTCTTTTGCCGGCTTAGTGGCAACCTGTGCATACGTTTCTACTAGCTTTGTGGATGCTGTAGATTTATCCGTATTGATCGATTGCACGTCACACATGTGGACCTGATAAAGTTCACTTGTCTTAGTTCCTGACATAATCTGCATTTTCTTGTCCGGTTTAAAGACCGGCAGGCGGCCAGACCCAATTTCAACATGACAGCCTGTGTCGTCAAGCTTCGGTCCAGAGAGCAGGTTACGTAGCAGGACAGGTGTGTAGTACACCTTCTTAAGCACCACTGGCATGACTTTGTCTTTAACAGCACAGGCAATGCGCACACTGCCTATTCCCTCAATGTTCACAGTAGACGTCTTGTCTGCAAGATGGATCTTGCCCTTGGCCGACTGAAAGCTAGTAAACAATGCACAATCCTTGCAGAAATGACTTGTGGGTCTGCAATTGTATACTCAATCATGCATGTAGTCTTCTGATCCCATAACACAAATGTCAAGTCCAACGTGCACTTCAGTCAAATATCCGACTTTTATTAAGTCCGTATTGATAGACGAGGAACGCGACGTGGCCAGGGCAGTACAAGCTTTGGCCCAATGACCTGTCTTGTTGCACTTAAAGCACAGCCCCCAATTGTTGTTCCTCGTATCATGGCGTTCCCCGTCGTGACTCTGACCTGATGATGATGCAGAAGACTGTTTAGCTTGTGCCTCTTTGCGCTGCTCTTGAGTGGGACGACTGGATTTGTAGCGACCAGTGTTCTTTGCATTTTTTAGCACTTTTTTGCCCTTCTTTTGTAGCGAAGCACAAAAAACAAGGATTATAACCTCCTAGTGAAGCCCTAAACACTGATACTCGCTGAGGATTCCAACCGGGCTCTGACTCGCAAGATTGCTCAATTGGCAAGTGTGGCTGAGGTGCCTGATAAACTCCCGAAAATACAACGGTCCTTGTGCAATGAACGGGGCAGATGCTTGATAATGTGAGGGCAGGCCACAAGGTAACAGCCAAACTCACATGTATCATGCACAAGATCCTAATAAAGGGACACCCAAAAGTTTATCCTAGCACAACACTCAGCTAAATAAATTGCCTCACACTGGCAAGTATTTGTAATAAAATAATATTTTTTTCAAAGATGCAATTTTCTTTTTTAGTCGTGACTGGCGCAAGTTGTGTCTACAATCCAACACAGCCTTTCTCGAGCTGGGTAAAAACCATGCATCCTGCCAATTTGTACGAAATGTTTGTGTGTTGGCGCAAACAGGTTAGTCGTACGCGTTGACAGTAGTAATGTCCCGTGATAAACAGCAATGCGCTTTCACGGCCCGGGAAAAAAAACACAAAAAAGTCAAGTAAATAAATAGTCAAATTCACTTGTACGTTGTATCCCAGAGAACTGGTATAAATGCTCCAAAATTTGACTTGTTGTATGGAGAATAATGCTCACTTAATGCGAAGTTTGATGTCAGCACCATATTGGACACAGTCTAGGGTGCTCAGATACCCCTGGTCCAAAATTAGAACATTTGAAAAAAGTGTCACTTTTCAAAATAACGTTTATTACTACAATAAAACTTCAAATTCAAACACTACACTATGTATTTGAAAATCAAGCGATTGATTTGAAAAATAAACTAAAACACACTGATGTGTTTATTTATCTTGTTTACAGTAAGTAAGTAACTGAGTGCAGCATACTTTATTTAACGTTCAGCTTAATTATCTTAAATTTTTTTAAAAGTATAGGACAAATCAGGACGGGAACCCAAATTTCAGGACAAAATCAAGACATTTTTAGAATCAAGACGAGCTCCTAAAAATCAGTACAATCCTGATAAAATGAGGACATTTGAGCATCCTAACACAGTCTTTGTTGTCAAAGTCGACTCAAAAACCGCAAAAAAAACACTTATCCTCTCCAAAAAAAACGTTATCTAGTGCCCCATAACCCTTGTTCCGCCTATTGTAGAGCTTGGCAGCTGCATTGAAGTAGAAAAAAAACAAGCAGACAACTTGTGACGATGTCGACCTGGGGTGGATATTCCAAAGGGAATATTACTTCAGGGGGTTTTGTTCACAAGACCAAAACCTCAACTAGACCAATTTTACATTT
>JAQFXT010001885.1:0-14679 GCA_034683725.1 Strigamia crassipes
TTTTACGTTACAAATATTTATAACGTAAAATTGACTATAATTTTAAGGGAAAAGTACATGGCGCAAACTGTGTATTATCATCTTTATAATTGGGCCTAAGGTCTGGTTTGCCAAATTCAAAATGGCTGCCACAAAAGTTAGATCGAAGCATTCACCTTTTACAACATTAGTAAAATGCAGAATTACGTTCAAATAAGTGTACCGTAATAGCAATTTCTTAAAATTTGGCTCACATTACATCGAAGAATGCAACTTGATGTCGAATTTTCTACCAAAACAACATCCTGTAACATATTGTTGAAAATCGATAATGTATGACTAAATAAACAAACAAAACAGTCAGCACTTCTAGGAAAGCCACGAGTGAGAATCGAACCGCAGCTCCCCCGATTGCCAGTGAGGTGCATCGACCGCTTAACCATCAAAGACTCCAGCAAAGCCCCAACTGAAAGCCCTCACCTTAAGGTTTTCATTGATTTTCACCATTACACTCGCGAGGGAACCAATCTACGCCATTTTAAACATTCCACTCGTCACCTGGGAGTCTGAAACACAACAGAATTAAACAGAAACGGGCAATTTTGAAACAGAAATGTGTAGCTTTTCCAGCTTAGAAATTTATTCAACTTGACTACTATCAACACTTTCAACAAGACATAGAAATTCCTAAACATACAAAGATGGAGTAAATTAAAAAAACAAATAAATAAATAAATGAATTAAATGTAAATTTCCACATTTTTCGAATAAAAATTGTCGTATACAAGACTATAGTAAAATTTACTTTAAAAACAAAAACGGTTGGTAGCTTTGCCTGTACACTATATTGACATTTTGCACTTTATTTTTTAAAAATCAAAATTTTAATAAATAAATAAATAAATAAATAAATAAAATGGAAACTGTACATCAATTTTCACACTTCTTCCCCCTTTGACGATATGTAAAACACATTAAGAATTTTAGACAATATTGAATTTTTTAATATTTTTTTTTTAATTTTTTTAATTTTTTTAATTTTTTTTTTTTTTTTTTTTTTTGCAAAACATTTGGTAAAAAGTATTAGGAACTCAAAGAATCGTTTTAAAAACACCAATTAACATATAAAAAAAAATTAAAACAATTTTTTAATTTTTTTTTTTTTGGGTTTTAATTTTTTTTTAAAACTTTTATTGCTGTTTTAGTATCGATCAATTAAAAGTCTTAACTTCCACTTTATGCCACTGGTGGGGCTCAAAATGGAAGACATAAATTAGAAAAAAAAGGAAAGGGACATCAAATACAATCGTACAGTTTTGCTGTTAAATTGATTTCAAGAGGTTGAGAGTGCAAGTCAGAAGACATTTTGTTTGTTTCTAATTTGTTTTTATTTAATTCCCTGAGTTGAATTTTCGTTTACCGATCTATCTTGATTTGTGTCGAATTAAATATCAATCGGAATCCAAATTGTGATGGAAATGAAAAAAAAATTTTTTTTTTTTTTTTGTGTACATTGCGTGTTCAGCGTGTTCCCTTTAAAATGAGGAGGTTAAGCGAATGGAAACGCCGGCTTTTCAAATGCAGTCTTGCGGATTTTCAGATTGGTTTGATGTTTTAAAAGTTAATTGTGAGTGGTAGGGTGACCAAACGTCCGGTTGTCAGTTTCGTGGCCAGGTGTTCCGAAAGGAGACTTCGAGGCGGTCAATTAGTCTAGCTTTCGAAAATTTTGTCAAAAGTCTTAAAATTTTGAATTTTTTTAAATGGAATTTTGAATTTGTTTGCGTAAATTTTGAATTTGTTTTCATGAAATTTTTGAATTTTTAAGTAAAATTTTGAAAATTTTAATGAACTTTTTGAATTTTGTTTAATGGAATATGTAAAATTTATTATTTTCTAATGGAATATGTAAAATTTATTATTTTCTAATAAAATATTAAATTTTTTTATGAAATACTGAATTTTCTTATGAAAATTTGAATTTTCTCATGAAAATTTGAATTTTCTTATGAAAATTTAAATTTTCTGAAAAAGAATTTTATCATAAAACTTTGAATTTTCTAAAAAAAAACAATTTTAAGATAAAACTTTGAATTTTCTAAAAAAAAAACAATTTTAAGACAAAACTTTGAATTTTCTGATGAATTGGTTTTCTTATAACAAATTGAATTTCCTAATGAATTTGTTGAATTTTCTTATGAATTTGTTAAATTTTCTTATGAATTTGTTGAATTTTCTTACTAATTTGTTGAATTTTCTCACAAATCTGTTTAAATGTTTATAAAATTTTGGTAAGCTTTATGACATTTTAGAATCTTTTATAAAATTTTAAAATTGTTCATAAAATTTTTAAAAATTTTTTTCAAAAAAAAAAAAAAAAAAAAAAAAATTCAGATTGCTTTCAAACTTTCGTTTTTATTTCTCTCGGCTCATCCTCCCAGAAATCTGGTCACCCTACCCTACATATTCCATCAATTCCATCCTTCCAACTAATCTCAATCGATTATAAACCAACCTCAGAACCTCATAACAACACAACAATTTCTCATCATAAAAAAAAAAAAAAAAAAAAAAACTAAATTAAATTTTCATTCATTTTCTCAATAAATTTAATCTGAAAATGCCACAACTTACATTTTACTTGCCATCAGATGTAACAAAACCACAAATAAAACATACAACAAAAGAAAAGAAGCAGTTGTAGCACAGGAAACATTTCATCACAAACTACATTAATTAAAATTAAAGGCACAAGTTGCTAAGATTTTTCATTTCTACTTTTTTTCAAACAATTTTTTTTTTTTTTTTTTTAAATATTTTTAATTATTTTTCTTTTGGCAAAATTCATTTTTCTTACACAAGGATTTCGTTTTTCAGTGTCAATAATTGAATATTGTCAGACCAAACATTAAAAAAAAAATATATATATACCAATACAAGTAAAAAATTTAAAAAAAAAAAATTAAAAAAAAAAATTAAATAATAATAAATTGTGAATTAGAGCACCTCAGAGAATACAAAATGGAGATTTTAGTATTTCTTCATGAATTATCAACAACTACATAGCACCAGTTATTAGATGTTGAAGACTGAGCCGTGCGGTGGCATAGCGCAATGCTGCAACCAATCATACAAGGATATATCTTACATTTTAGCACTTTTTTCGTGTAAAAAGTCCATTCTTGTACATTTTTACACGTAAAAAAGTGCATTTCTGCACTGAAATTGCATTATTGTTGTTAAAAACAATATTTTGGGCCAAAAATCTATTTATTTATTTATTTATTTTTAGCTTAGAAAAGTCTATTTGCACCAATTATGTTGATTAAAAGCGTCTTGTAATTCTAGTCCAGGTGCCAAAACACCGCCGCACAGCCCTGGTTGAAGTTTAGAGAAAACCCTTTGGTCTGGTAAAAAGTCTTATACACTGAGCAAAGTTTTTTGTATGGAAAAAGAAAAAAAAATTTTATAACAATTGCCATTACATACGTCATGCTGAGTTTCAGAATACATTTCAGTGCACCTAGGCTCATAAACAATGCACTTTTTGTCAATTTTGTTACTTTTATTAACAATATATAGATTTTAAATGATCAAAAACCAAGAAAAATCCCACAAAATGAGAATAAAACTGTTTGCCGGTCCTTTATCCGGTCTTTACCAAGCACCTAACATCTGCAGTCACCAATGAACAACTGCAAACAATATTGGTTTAAAAGTTTTTAAACAGTTTTGAATGAATGCCTAATGCCTAAGAAATCTAAAAGAAGTTCTACCTCAACCTAGAGGTAATATAATGCGATTTGAACGTTCCGGCTTTGTACAATGGTTTTGAAGAACCCAACAACTGGGATAATCACCAAAAACCTACTTAGATATCGGTGCCATAGAAACAATATCTTAAATCAGACACAAGTATAAGAGGGTTTCATTACATCTATGTTTTTACAATTTTGTGATTTTGCATTAATCACAAAATCAATAATTATTGACGCCTCCAGAAACTATCGCATGATTTTGTCCGCCATTTTGGGTTTTAGTTGTACCCTACTAATTGAAAATGAGATGCCAAATAATAAATGCTGTATAATTAATAAGATAATACTAAATTTTATAAACTAAAGTGCAATTAGCGCTGTTTTAATACTCGAAACTTTTACAGTGTATACCAGAGTAGTTTCTTGAGTTTCCTAGCTTTTATACAATTACGGATTGCTCCAGCATATTGACGATAATTCGAGTTGGCCACTTAGATCGAGCTTGGTCGCCATTTTGTTTCGAGTTTGACACGCCTCAAAATGGCTCGTCAAAATTGCAAAAAAAAACAATTTCGGGATTTTGTATTTTCACTCTCTTGTACTTTACTAGCTACTAGCCTTTTGCCTCGCCCACTGTGCAAGATCCTAGTAATCCACAAATCAATCAAAAGTGTAATTAAATCTAAATTTATTAATTTTAAAAAAATGACATCACAAATTCTCAAATTCATGCTGCAGTAATGATAAAAAATGACGTCATATCAGCATTTAAATTAGCGGCCATCTTGAAATATCACATGACAAATCATGCTGCAGTAATGATAAAAATTGACATCATATCAGCATTTAAATTGGCAGCCATCTTGAAATATCACGTGACAAACACAAAATTGCAAAATCGACTGGATTAATGCCACCCCCTATTGTCATCCACCCGGTCCAATGCCGCTAACGGATTTGGACTTAAGATTATTTCAAATTAAGCATTGTACGCTACAACATGGTACTAGAAATAATGCCACGCAGCTTACGTTAACTCTTTACGCACCATTTTCTTCGTATTACTCTACTTGCCTAAAAGTTAACATTACGGACAATTGTCTACGTCTCCAAAACAATAACAAAAGCAAAAAAAATAATCATAACAAAAATAACAAAACTTATAACAAGTGCAGTTTTGGTTAGTGAAATGTATTCGAGGGAAGGCCAGAAATTTACAATGGCACACCATTCACACAGGGATAAAGTTTATCTCAAAGAAAGTTTCTCTAAAATGTTTCTACCAGTTATAATCATCATTATTATATTTGTTAACAAATAAAATTTGTTATAAGTATATCCAAACAATTTATTATTAGTAGTAATATTATTAATATTATTATGATTATTATTAATTATCATTATTATTATTTTGTTATTTCTTTTTTTTTTTTTTTTTTTTCATTTTTAGCAAGATGTTTCTGGCAGTAAACATTGTCCCGACCACGAATTACCACCTGCTTGCTCCTCGGGGCTTCCGTTCTCCTTTCTTTCCACCTGCTCACTGTCCAAGGTGGGTTGGTCGGGTTGGCAGTGGTTGTCGTGCACCTTTTCACTACTTTCACCATCTCCGGAACTTTCTATAAATGATGTCACCGCACCCATCAACACCGCCATATTAAAAACCCAAGAAAAAAACTTCCAAAAAAGTCTTTAAAAAAGATTTTTTTTTTCTCTCAAAAGAAAGTAAAATTTAAAAAATTGAATTTATAACAAAAAAAGTTTTCTTTTTTATATATATTTAAAAAAAAAAATTATAATAATAATAATAAAAAAAAAAAAAAAATAAAGTTGCATTTGATGGCTTTTGGTTTTTACTCACCCTGCTGCTTTGAGGGCCAGATCTCAAGTAAATATTTGAGAACCTGAACGGGTTTATGAAAATCGGTTATCGATGAATTTGGGTCCGAATGAACAAGAAGAACAGGACCAAAACACAGTGCTAAATTCTGAGCGTCCATTTTGTTCCTTTCACTTTGTGAAACTACTAACTTCAAATGGTCCATAAGTAGTATAAGCGTACACTGCAATGAAAAGACATCAATTGAAAAAATAAATATATCGTTCGACAGTTCGCTGTTTCGATGAGTTATTCCTTTTGGCATTTCAATCTCCCGAAACGTAATGCTGAGACTTCGGTCACTTGTCCAAAAAATTGCATTCTGGGAGCAGATCTGAGACTTGACAACTTCGTAGAATTTTTGTGTTCCTATAACTTGCGTGAAAAGCTTGCCCGGGACCTCGCAATTCCACTCTTGCCTAAAGCTTAGCACACTTAACATTTCTGGCGCCAAATATTCCTTCGCCTGGATTGTTCAAGTTGTCACGCAACAAACGGAATGATTCCGCCAGTGTCTGCCTGCATCTTTCCGTGTGCGGATATTGTTTGGTACACACAATATTTGTGCGTACAAAACAAAATAGCAACACTTGTTGGTTACTGCAATCAAGGATGACTACTCTAATGGATAAGAAACACAATGCTGTGAGCTTGGTCTATGTCTGAATTTGTTCGTGCAAAAGCCGAAAAGAATAAAATTCCGTGTGCAAGAATGTTTCCGTACACGTACGACAAGAATGTGTGTACCACTACATTCAGAACTTTTTGCCACACACAAAAAGTTGTCATTCCCGGGCTCAGAATATTCCAAGCTTGCTACGGCTTTTCCTTTCCAAGCTTGCCTAAGGCTTTGCCTTTTTGTGCTTGCCTAGGGCTTCGCCTCTCCATGCTTGCCTACGACTTTTCCTTTCCAAGCTTGCCTAAGGCTTTGCCTTTTCGTGCTTGCCTAGGGCTTTGTCTATCCAAGCTTGCCTAGGGTCTTGCATTACCACACTTGCCAGAATCTTAAGATGTGTGAAAGCCACCTGGCATAGTATATGCTTTTTGTCCACCTTGGTTAAAGGATATAACCCGAAGAAACTGTTGAAACTCACTAAGCTCTGATGTCTCTGGCGATGCTCCCATAATGCAGTCTATTGTAAACAGTTCCATAATGCTTAGCATGATGCAGGCATAAACACATGCTTCCTAAGATGAAGACTAAAACTTCAACAGTGATAACTCACTTCTTAACAGCTACAGAACCGCAGAAGCATTGTAATTATACAAATTCTTACCCGGTTAACTTTAGGTAAACAATCCAATATACTAAACATTAATTTAGCATTCCCATCAGGATCCTCCGGAATGCAAACAGAAAATGCATCCATCAACATCTGATGTAAACACTGGGTTATCAAAGGTTCTGGCAGTTCTCTGAAATAATCCTTTAAGACCCCTGCAATAAAATTTTCACTCATCAAACTTTTTGCTACGATAAACGCAACATTTGTACAGTGGTGGAACTTCAACTAATCGACACCCTGCAAAAATACATTTGGGCCCTAAACTGTGTTAATTTTTTTACAATAGTGATACTACACGACAGGTGGCCCTGTATATCGCTGGGCCACGCTGGGCCCCGCTGCCGTAGTTCCAGCACTGTTTACAGCGGTGTCCGTTCATTTATTTGACGGTTCATTTATTCACCAGGATTGAACTGTATTTTGGTCATCGAGTTTCGTTTAGGTTAGATTAGGTTAGTTTGGGTTAGGATAGATTAGGTTAGTTTAGGTTAGGATAGGTTAGGTGAGGTTTGGTTAGATTTACTGGCAAATAAATAAACCGTCAAATAAACGACCATCGAATAAACGATACGGCCCTGTTTACATCAATCACAGAAATTTAGGACAAGAAAGAAGTTACCGTAGAGCGTCGAATTCTCCAAACCAATTAGCGGACACGGGTGTCCATAAAACCAATTTGTTCACATAATTGAACATTATAAGTTTACCGTAAATCTTCTGGTTGTGCAGTACCAGGTACCAAGTGCACCGCTGTTTGTTTGACTTATCGTTCACTTAACCGATGCTCGGATAGTCAACGCTCTACCGTAAAGCCGGTCTTCTTTTTATTGACGACTTACTTACCTGTAATTACATTGATGTCTGGTACGTTATCTGGAGAAGTGTCCACAACTAAGGGATTTCTTTCAAATCCATCTCTAAGCATTCGTTTCTTAGATGAAGACCCACATAGTCTATACAGACCGATAATATCCAGACCCCTTCCTTCCACTTCTTCAATACACCGCTTTACAAGCAGAGGAACATTCAAACCAGAAGTAGCTGATTCTCTAGTAACCACTGTCTCTAAATGCACACCGAAAAGCGAACCTTTACGCAAATTCAGAGCTCGTCGAAAGGCTTGTTGAGGGTCGGTAAAGCGTAATTTTAAATATATAGTTCCACGAGGTTCTATCTTTAGTGCCAATTGATGCACCGGCCCTTCCGACAAAAGGCTATACAGATCAACGGATCCCTTGTAACAAAGTTTATGCCTGAACTGGGGATCCCAGCTATAAATAAGAAACTCTAGCTCTCGGTTGCAGATGAGATCCAGATCAAAAATCTCATCCCAATCGAAATTCTGTTCTCCAGTTCGAACTACGGTCCTTGCTTTGTGTACATGGTCACACTCCAATACACAATACAGATCACGATAGCGTTCGGAACGACCCGAATGTTTAAGACCACGGCCTGCCAGAAGGTGAACTCGAAGAAGACCACTAAAGAGTTTGGTATCCATCAGTGAAGAGGGTGAAGGGGTGGGCACAGGAGTGACTGGAGCTTCAGCAGGTGTTGGCAATGGCTCTCTTTCAGGCCGATACTTTAGGAACTCAGCTGGGTTGATATCTAGCAAATGCATTTTGAAATCTGATGGTTTTGCAGGGGTTGGGTGAGGAATGTTCTGTGCTTCGTCTAGAAGATATCGGACTCTACGCGATAACGTTCCACCTGTTAGTTGGTCCTGAGAAGTTCGAGAAAGTGGTCGGCGGTAGGTGTAGTAAGAAAACCCTTGATCCTACAAACATTAATAGAAAAACAACAGTACAAACCATTTGTGGTGAATATATATTCAACAAAGTCCTGGGTTTATGTCTTATACCAGCTAGTAGTGGTGTATTTATATCCATTAAGATGACGGGTCTTCTAGCCCAGGGTGCTTAAATGTATTAGAACAGCTGTGTTAAGGCCAGGGCCATGTTAAGGGCCCCGGGCACCAAACTAAAAACGCCAAACTCAAAACTAGCCTAATTCCCCTGTGGATGCGCCCCATGCACATTATGTGCAATTTTTTGGCCCTCAAACAACCTTTTCTTTAGATGCCAATAAAAATTCTTGGGCACCATTTTGTAGGCCATGGGTGCCAGAATCACAGTTTGCCCCGGGCGCAACTTTTCCTTCACACAGTCCTGGTTAAGATCGCTCTGTATTGTGGCCCACAGTACACACAAATTCTGGTGGCCTTGGGGACAAACAAATTGTGAACAGTGGTGGTTTTAGCATCTGCTGGAGCCCTAGATAAACTTTTGTCTGGGAAACATCATTTGTATTTACGTGCAACAATAGTCCTAATCTTAGAGGGAGGATAAATAACAACTATTGCACTTGTATGCTGAATATAATTTTTGTATTCTGGTTAGTCAATTGCTTGATCTTCACCGAGCCCCTCAAAAAAGCAGGCCCTAAACAATTGTCTTTTTTTGTCTATGCTATAATCCACCCGTGTGTGGGCAAATGTGAGATGGAGAGCCCCAAACTGTAAAAAAAAAATTTGATTATTGATATTCTATCAAAACAAATTTGTGCTTTCAGGGCCTAGCATTAAGTCCTAGACAAAAGCCTAGCTCACCTATCCCCAGGGTAACCTTAACCACTGGCTAAAAGGAACTGCAGCCCCTAGGCATCATGTGCTAAAGAGTGCCAGGCATCTCCGGTAGGCATATTGGCAGAACCTACCCGATTTCAGCAGCCAGGGTAATTAATCCATCAATAGTCCAAAAAACACTATAATGTTGTCCAGTATTAAAAAACGGCTGAGGTTAGGTTCACAGTAGACCAAAAAAGACCCAAAAAAAGCTAACCTAACCTAGCAACAAAATTATGGTGATTTTTGACCTGTTGATGGATTAGTTACTCCGGCTGTCAAAATCGGATAGGTTCTGCCAATATGCCTTCGGTACTATGGAAGATTTTCAAGTATGACAAGGGACAAGGGTGCCTAAAATGTTTAGCTCAGGGCACATAAAATTAGCCCAGATCACTTAAAAGTGTTAGGACAGCCGTAATAACCTTTCAAACCGCCACTCACTATGAACACCTCAAGGATTAAATGATTTTTAATTGTGGCCCACATACTGGTTTTAAAGAAGAAAGTTTTTCCCAGCAAGATAAGATTACACTAAAAAGTTATGTTTACAATTAGCCGTTTGTAGGTTCAGTTAAATCTGTCCGTTAGACCGGTAGCTGGTACTGGTAGTGGTAGTGTCAATACTTACGTCCCGTCTTAGATCAAGAAGATTCTCCGCACTGTATGTTACACGAGCACTCTTTTGTGCATGCAAGACTTCTCGGCTTTTCTTCAACTTCTCGTAAATAGCAGACGTAGAAGGTGCTCGATTTAACCAAGCACGATACTCTGCCGCGGTAAAAACACTTGGCGATGACGGGATACGAACTACCAAAAGAACAAAAGAACAACCCAATTACACAGTTACAGAAAACCTCATCTTAAGCTTCACCTCGCTCCCTACGCATGGGTAACTCCGGTGCTGACAAAGCACCATCACTTTCATCCTGAGAATCGTGGACATCTTTTTCGAACCTTACAGTATGTCTATGGCGACGATGGAACCGGTCGTCTGTTCTCATTCTTGGAAGAGAATTGGATCTGCTAGCATAAGACCTAGCTCTAGGCTCTTGCGGTCTACTGAGAATCGATACTGCAGGCATTGTCATTGCTTCCGTATCCGAATACGCTCCATCCGACCTATGGCTGTAGACGCCAAGCCTGTGGACAGGCGGAGGCGGCCGCCGATGATGAAGCGGCAAAGTTGCGCATGTTGGCCCGGGAACCTTCAGGCTTGGCCGTAGAGGTCTTACCCGCCCTGTTGTGTATGGCCGTTCGGTCAACGAAGAAGCCAACCGGTGATCGCTTTCCGCTCTCAACATGCGACCGGTAGTTGCCACCCGGCGAGCCAGAGCGCGCTCAGAACGACTAGGCTGCAAGGTCCTAGAATGAATGGTAGGGGCACCGTGCGGCCCGGCGTAAAAGGTATGCACCTGTTCAGCTAGCGACTCCAAAGTCTTCGGATACTGCGCCTGTGATAGAGCCTTGGGTTGCTCGTACACAACTCGCTGATAACCGCTAGGGCCTGGTTGCGACAAAGACAACCAAGGGTCATGTTCCATCAGCTGCTGTTGGTACTTCAAGTGTGGTTGGGAATTGTAGTAGAGGTATTGTTCTTCTGCCAGATAAGGGCTTCCAACGGGTTCTCCCAGATGAATTGTAGCATATGGTTGTGGCGGATACATCATTTCCCCATTTTCCCCATTGCTGTTGGAAACATCTTCAGGTTCCAACTCTTCCAGCTCCTTTTTGATCACTACCACTGGAGGACCTACCCTCTCAATAGCTTTGGGCATTACCATACGGGGTCCTTTTCCATGCTTCCTGGATTTTGTGGTTAAGACTAGTCTCCTGGGAATTGACATCATGATAACCACATCGTCCAAACTAACCCTAGTGATGTCTACAAGATTTACCGCAAGGATTTCATCACCTACAGCCAGACATCTGCTGTTGGCTACAGCGCTCTCAATGGCAATTCTCGAAATAAATACTCCATCGTGGCGGTCAATTCCGTTACCCTCTCGAATGTAGAGTCCAAGGGTTTGCCCAGGTCTCTTGACTATCTCGACAAATCGAACTATAAAGTTCGGATCTGGTAACAGAAAGCGCTTCGCTTGCTCTGCTGCTGATCTGCCCATGTTCCTAATATCCAATACCCTAACCATCATTTCGCCCCTCCTTTCCACCGCTTCGAGTGAGGCTGCCGTTGTAGCATCGTGGTCGTTTTCAACTGCTTGAATCTGGTTGAAGATCTCAGTGGATATACCACTCACCTGCAGAATATACAAACAACAATGAGCTCAGACTAGTTTAGTCCAAACTAAACAAAAACTTTTTCGATATATCCTCGTCGACTTTTACAAAAATGGCTTTTTTTTTAAAACAGCATTCCAAACAGACCCGATTTTGTATATTGCAGTTTGTACACAGCTCTCCATTAGAACGCGGGGGTAATCTCAATTTTGCAGTTAGAGCACCCGCGTTCAATGAGAGCAAATATGATAATAAAGCTCCTTAATTTTCCCAAGCCAATGGTTGTCTAAGAACAAGAGAATAAACAATCTTAGCCATGTTGCATTGATAAAAAGTATAGAGGAACAGCTATTTGTATGTGCTCCACACACAGGGCAACTGGTTAATTCTGTGTCTGTGGATTATTTCCTGTATTATTGGACTAATATTCATTAAGTACTTGCAATTTAGACTAAATGGCATTTGAACAACATATTTAAACTGCTTGTCTCAATCTAACAGGCTGTCTAGCACAAGAGTTCAATGAAATGCCATGTTGGCTCTTCACCATTAGTAAAACTCAATCAATAAACTATGAAACCCAAGTTGTTTCACAAAATGACAAAATCCACATGTTGTGCCAGCTAAATATCAGCTGTTAAGGCGCCATATTTATCACATACTTGTGAAGCATAATTGATTGTCAATCAATTCTGAATAAAAGGCAGTATTGATGATTTGGTTCTCAGTACTGCAAGTACAGCAAACATTTCTCAGCCTGATAAAACCATTATTGACAACAACTTTCAATATTTCCTTCAAAATTGCACAAATTTCACCAAATCTTAATTGCCAATACCATAAATGCTCTCATTGAGCGCGAGATCCGATTAAACGTAGTATCTTTTAAAACGCAGGTCTAAATTGAACATAATGACTAAATTCAATATCTAAATTGAACAAAATGACTAAATTCAATATCTAAATTGAACAAAATGACTAAATTCAATATTTAAATTGAACAAAATAACTAAATTCAATATTTAAATTGAACAAAATGACTAAATTCAATATTTAAATTGAACAAGATGACTAAACTCAATATTTAAATTGAACAAAATGACTAAATTCAATGTTTAAATTGACCAAACCAATTGAATTCAATATCTAAATTGCAGGAAAACATCTAAATTCTGTCAATAAAGTGCGGATGTTCTATCGAAGCGTTTACGATACATTCCATGTAAAAAAAAATTGTCATTTTTAAACCACCTAGTCTCACCTGAGACCAGCAACGTTGTTGTATTGTACTTCATACACTTCCACCTTGTAACAATCCTAATTTAAATTTGTCCCACACTATTCCTGCATTGCCTCCCATCCCATTGATCCATAGATGATTCAGACCTTATCTGGAAATCCCATTAACGTTTTATTGCACTCTAGTCAATTATTAATGCATTTTGAAAAATTAAGATCTGCTGCAGTGCACTGAATAAAAATAACTCAAATATTTCAATTCACCTTTCTACACTGTTTTTAAAAAAAACAAAAAATGTTTTATCTTGGTCTGCTGCTAAAACTGCAACGCTGCAAGAACAACAATTTTTGCTCTCACAAAGCAATTCAGCTGAAGTTCTGTGGGAATAAAAAGCCATGCCGAGTGCATTCTAAGTAAAACAAACAACAAGCAACAAAGCACTCTAGCACAACACTCGCTCATCCATTAATGCCAACAATTCAATTGTTTGCATCCTCCAACTGTAGTTGTTTGATGGGAAATCCTCGTTTGTACAGTAGCACAACTTACAATTAATCTATAATAAAAAAAAAAATATTAATCCACTACAACCAAAAAAAAAGCGAAATTCATATTGCTTATCCCATTGGTTAAGCAAATACTTAAAGGGACAGTTCTCTTAATTCTTTTTAAAAAACATGCGTAAAATGCATCAGTTACTAACAAGTAAGTATACATGGACACGATTTTCCAGATAAGTAAACAAAAAATGCAATTTTATTTATCTAGCAAACCAAGACCAGATTAAACTTTGTGCGGGCCTCAGTGGGCCTTAAACATTTGTCTTTTTTATCTACGTTAAATCCGCCCCTGATACACGACGTTAGTTTTCGGACTAAGTAAAATCGACTCGTTAATTACCAATAATGCATTTTGCTATTCAGGAAAAACCATAGACTTAAATATACTGGACTGCGCACTCGTGAATTGTGGGTACGAAGCTGGCAGCGAGAGAAAGTCACGTGATGGGACTGCAATTTCGCTTCCGGTTACTGCTATAGCTGCCTGAAATTTCAATCTTTGAAAAATTTCCGAACAATGGTTGGTAAATACTGCCTTCACAATCCATTTATAACTGTTTCTATATGTTTTTACCTGTTAATAGTTGTTTTATTTATTTACAAGTTACAAAATAAAATTGAATTCGGTGCAAGAATGACAAAACAGGAAGTGAGGAGCAGCTCGTCACGTCACTTCCCCTCAACGATTCCTCCAACTCATTTAGCATGGGCGCCATTATGAGTGCGCGGTCCATTGTATTTAGGTTCGAGGAAAAACAAAATAGCTGCTGATCTCAAACTACGTAATGCAGCAAACCAGTATCTTTTGTCCCGACGCATTACGGACCGGCCTACACTCAAGCTGTGTCATGGCAACGCAATACACGAATAAAAGCCAAAACCTAATCAAACATAGTTTCTAGCGTATCCGTTCTTATTAAGTTATAAGCGTCCATTGCCACATTGATGTCCCCACGCCACGTGGTAACCGTCCGAATACATACATTCAATTGCAGTTAAAGGAACTACAACTAGATAACATTTACTTAACGTTCGTAAACCAACTATACTCTGTTTCACACAACTTGCGAAATACTCCCATTGGTTGGGCATATCACAAGCTCAAGAATACATATATCT
>JAQFXT010001886.1:0-14676 GCA_034683725.1 Strigamia crassipes
TGCAGGAATACATTTAATAATTTTACACATTTTTATTAACATTTTGTTAAATTTTAAAAATTTCAAAAATTTCAAAACTTTTAAAAATGGTGTTACATAACATTATTGATACCCCCCTCCCCCTTCGTAACACTCCGTAACAAGACTTAAATCCTCCCCCCCCCCCCCAAAGCGTTACGTAATATATGGACGGCCCCTTACTTCATATTTTGCTTAAGTGATCCCATTTATTTTGCTAACTCTAAGCAAGAAAGTTGGGTCGCTTATTTGTTTAATTTTTTGTCTTAAGTAAAATGACGCAATTTGCGCATGCTCTTTAATGCATTTTAGTGTCCGATAAAATGGCGGCCAACAAAAACGAAAGAAGTAGCTGATACGGCTCATTACCTGACAGAAAAGCCTTATTTAAGCTAAAAAAACAAGTTAATATTTCCATTTGTGTTATGATAATAACACCTAACAATAAAAATGCATGTGGTTAACATACGATCTATATTTGCTAACATTTCATTTTAGAGCGTTAGTCATTTATTTTACTTATTACATTTAGTTTAGGCCATTTAAGCAAACTTTAAGTTTTTGCTTAACCAATTTGAATGCACCTCTTATTATTTAAAATAAACTTTTTTTTTTTAAAAAAACAACTTTTTTTTTCTTTTTTTTAAAAATGAAATAAAAAAATCCAAAAAAATTGGATAATTTCTCTTGGAAATGAGGGATCTCTTGTCTCCCCTCCTCTGGGAAAAAGTTGGAAAATAGTATTTTTTTATTTTCTACTGAAAAAGACCTTCCCAATATGTTCAACCTGTCAAGATGAATTATGAACTTCAAATACGAGTGAAGCACATTCCCAATTGATGTAGAGAATATTTGGAATTCAAAGTATGCTATGGCAATTGTGATCTAAGCGAGGTGGTTTCGAATCAATTTTAACCAACTGACCAACACAATTTTCCCGTTTCTAGTTGAACACTTTTTTCTATTTCTTTCTTTTATCCTAGTTTCCCGAGCTGCCAATAGAAGGAATTGAGAATTAAAAATAGAAAAAGATAAGAGGTTTGCAGTTGAAAAGAAAAAATGCACCAGATTTCATCTCACAATTCGTGTCTTTATGCTATCAAAGAAAATGGGGAGAAAAAAAAAGGTGATGGTGGTGAAGGAGAAGGAGGAGGAGGAGGAGGAAGCCAACTTCCCCTGCTGCCAAATAGATGAATTCATTGGTGTTTTTTGCGGTGTAGGGTGGGATAGAAGAAGTGTCTAGAATGACAGATCTCAACTTTATGAGATAGTACAGAGGATATTGAAAGCTGAAAAAATAAAAATAAAATCAAAAAAAAAAAAAAATTCAATCAAAACCAGATATTTAGGTAAATTTTTTTTTTTTTTTTTTTTTTTTTTTTTATAATAAAAATGAAACAAGAAATTTCGAATCAGCCCTTTGTTCTTCCTGTAATTAGAATATAAAAAAATGGAAATAAATAAATTGAATGGCCCCTTAATTAAACCAGCAGTTAAAAACTGCTATAGCGCATACCCCATTTTTTTTTAAACTCTTAGATGGCACCATCAAAAAGAAGTCCCTTGAATAATGAGATCACATAAAAATGTGCAATCATTGGGCATCAGGTCTAATCAGGTATAAAACGTGCATGACGCTCTCTCGGGGCCGTGTGCATAACTTGCATAATGAAAGTGCCTCACAGCGGGGCAAATGGAGCCATTTAACAGCAGCAGGCGCACAAGAAAAGCCAAATGTAAAAGAGATGGGGGTGACCATTGACGCCTTGATGAGCTTGTCCTAAGTGCTGATGAAGCAGCGGCCAATCAATAATCAATGCCACAAAAACCCGTGTTCGGATTCCAGCAGATGTTCGAATGTCAGCAAGAAGCACCCATTGTGGCTGGCTCCATTAACTGAATATAGAGCGAGAAGCGAGAGCGAAAAGAACGAAAAGAGAAGCGAAGAGAAGAGAAGAAAACGAGCCTATCGCACACACAAACTAAACTAACTTTGCAAACGCCAATTTCATACCGTCAGCTCGAAATTTCGTGTTTTAGTTGTTACATAAAGCGTCAAGTAGACAGTCTTAATAAAATCACCACTGATGATGATCGAGTGATCGAAAGACTTCTGGTGTACAATTTATTTTCCTATTTTATTTAGTTATAAAGCGCCAATTTATGCCATCAAAACACAATTTAGCATCGAGTATCAAGATGTGCGTATTAAAATAGAACGTACTCGTTTTTTTCCAATTTACCCACAAAATTACACAAACAATCATTTTTTTCTTTTAAAAATGCGTATTAATTATCTTCACCTTTTTATTATTTATTTCCATGCTCCAAAGCACAGCCCTAACTTACATTTTTTTTTTTTTTAAAGTTTTTTTAAAAAAAAAAAACCGCAATTAACATTCTTCATTTCCCAGAAAAATTCTCTATCTTTCTTAATGTGGCAATATAAACTACACATCACGTACACAATCGATCCCATACATCGCCATGACAAGTGATTTCTCCATGATTTATTTCATCTCGTTTTCACCTTGTTTTCTCCATTACACATCTAGATTAAAAATAATAACAATACGCACTCGAAAAAAAAAAAAAAAAATTAAAAAAAAAAAAATTGCATACTTCTCCCTGGATGTAATGAACATTAATCCCATCATACAGGATACGAAACCACAAACAAAAAAATAAAAAATAAAAAAAAAACCCAAAACAGCGAAGAGAAATCGTTTGAAATGAAAGGCGATAAATAAAAGTGAGCACTTTGATTGGATGGAAGCCATTAAAAAGCCATCTACTCCGGACGAGGGCTGCCATTGCTCATAGGTTTGGCTCCTCTGTTTGTGGGCTTCACTCTAATGCACACACCACTATTATTAAGGAGATGAATATCACTCGATAATAGGCTTAAGTCCTTCTTTCAATGCGAACACTACTTGACTTGGATACACCGATAGCAATCAAGTGCAGGGGAGGAATCAACAGTCGAATCTGCACATTTTGCACATGTACGGCTCGCCACCTAGCAGTGTTTCTTTAAAGTACTCGATTTTGGTACTAATAATTGGACAATCCATAAGTAACATCATTTATTTGTTATTCGTACAATTAATATTTTGCTTTTTATATTTTATATATTTTTTTTTCTTTTTTTTTCTTTAAAATTGCATTGAATATCTAAATAATCTAATCATTTGAAAAGAGGAGAGAAAAATGTCTCACATTTTTTCCAGCGCAAACGATCGTGCATGACGACTGAGTGCGGCTATTTGAAATCGGAAATTTCTCTCATGAAGAGCTTCGTGCAAATGACAGTTCGCCTCAGTGTTGACTCTCGTCGAAATGGACTGTTAATGGTAATGAGATGTGCCTATGAATATTCATAGAAAATCCCCACCACCTACCTCCCTCCCTCCCTCCCTCCCTTTCACTACCCACGATAACAATATCGCGCATTCCCCACAAAACTCTTATTCGCTCGCCATTATAACTTCATTAGTTTTATTAGCAAAGTGCAAGAAAAGCTTTGCTTTCAAAGACACGCCGTTTATGGCAGCAAAAGATGATTCCAGCCACGAATAATAAAAGCCACAATAAGTGGCTCAGCTGCCATTCCACATACATTTTCTTTTCCCATTAAAAAAAAAAAAAAATTTAAAATAAAAATTTTAAATCGATCAATGAAATTTATATTTAAAAATTATAATAATAAAATTGTTAATTCTATAAATTTTCAAAGTAAAAATAAGAGAAGGGAAAAAAAAGGCCATTTGCCAAGTGCAATGAACACTAACACTTTCCATTTTTACTGGCAAACACATTGCGTGATAAATGGGGAGCACATACTCGCTTCCTAACGACGCCCACGACAGCAAATTTCGGGCGTTATTTCTCGCCAGATGGTGTTTGGCCAACCCATTACTACTGGACAGATAGCTACACATTCGAGCTGAAACGTAATCAGTGCACAGAGCAAAAAAGGCTAGGCCAAAGGGGCAGCCTGACTTATCTCAATTCCGACGAAGAATCAACACATACACACACACACAGCTGTATGTTATACCTTATGGAACGAAACGAAACGAAACGAAACGAAACGAACAAAGCTAAATAAAATGAGTGATGGAAACAAACGACATCTCGCGGGAACGAGCCGGAAACATCTTAAAGCTAATAATCAATAAAAATCAACTCTTTTTTTTTTTGGTTTCATTTTTAATGAAGGCAGAATGGGCGTTGGTTTGAGTATGGCTGGAAGTCTGGTACTAACTCTGTTTGAAGAATCTGAAACATTGCAAATGGATCTATTTTCTCCCCATTTATAAAGCGCTTCGCTTCCTACTCATATCGAGCGCATGGGGAACTATTAAGACGCGGAGCAGGGGCTCAACTCTCGGGTGGATGATATTTTTACTACCCCATCTTTATATCCGACTCGTATACACCACAGGATTTGCCATTTCATCTCGGCCACAAGATTCAAAGGTTGCACGGGTTAATGGACCACGTCACCATGCAAATCTTTAACCTGGGGGAGGATGAGAGAGAGAAGAGAGAAGAGAAGAGAAGAGAAGAGAAGAGAAGTATCAAAGCGGGCAAAATAGGCTATGCAACTTGTTTGCCGGCCAATGTTGCATAAAGCATGTTTTACGGGCCAATTCGGAGCGGCAAATTCCTTCATTGTGCATGTGATGGGCCCCGAAATGCCCCGAAATGGGATTGTCATCCCGGCCCTCGTGTTCTGACCACTTCCCAGGAGACCTGTTGGCCCGTGCAAATCAACTTTTTTTAGCCGCCATCATCAGATATGCTACTTTAAAACAAAATATAAATATAAAAAAAAAAATATAAAAAAAAATATATATATATAAAGAAAAGCTGCAGGCCTATTTACGACGAAGATGTGCAGTTCGCTTTGATCTGAGCCAGAGCCCAAAGCACAAAGATGAAATGAATCAAAAGCGCAGAGAGTGAACTCAAATTTTATGCTTCTCAACTGCAAATCAACATACATCATTTATTCATTTTTAGCTTGGAAATAACAAAAAACTTTTGCGTGAAATATGGTGATTGAAATAAACTGCACGAAGCTGCCTGCCAGCACCAGCGAAACAAGAAAATCTACGAAATATATACAAAAACTCGAGCTAATAAATTGTAAACAATGCCAATTACTTACTCCACTCTTGGCAATACGCCATGCTCCAGTCGTTTCGCTCCAGCGCCTCTTATTCCAGACCACACCTGAAGACACTTGATGAACCCCGCATTTGGCTTGACAACTTCCAATTACAATTAAATGGAAAAAAAGACCATTCATTTGGATCGAATTAATCACGAATTTGTGTAATCGCACGAGAGAAAAGAGCGAAAAATAGAAAAATAGAAACAGCCCGAACACACAACATTTCCCGCGTCAAATTTGCTATTTATCACGTTTCTCTTCCAAACATCTCTAATTTTGCGAGATGCGTATGAAACCAGCGATGCTGCGATGGTTATTTATACCAAATTTGAAATGGTTACTTAACGTTATGTTTAAGTTCGAGTGGACACGCGGATTTGCATAAACGATTTCAATTTTGGGAGTCCACTTCCGGTCAGCAAGATTAACAATACAAGAGGGCACTTTTGGTAAACACCCTTAAAACAATTCTTGTAATAAAAACAAACACAAATAACAAAATTAATTAAATCCGGTTTACATTTTACAGTAATGGCGGCGTAACGAAAACCACTTTAGTTGTCATTCCTGTTGTTAGTAACTGAACACGGCAAAACACAAAGTTTGCATTGCAGTTCAACAGCTTTTTTTGGAGCTGGAAAATATTTTGCCATTTTTAAAACTTTTTTTATTTCGCAAACAAAGTAAACGAGTCTCATAATTTATTTCAAACAACGGCGAGAGGAAATAAATAAACCAAAAAAGTCGAAAATTATTACGCCAAAACATGTTTGCAAATAAATCACAAAACTTACCTTTTAGCATCGAAAGAGCACGAGCCAGCGAGCGATTGGTTGAAAAGCGAATTTTTATCTCCTCAACAAACAACAACAAAGTAAAAATTTCATTGCCAACATGCGGCGTGTAACAATATTTCATACCATTTTTCCACAATAACCGGTTCCCTTCCTATCGTCCGTAGCAAAACGTTGAAATTAATGACAAGTGAGTCAAGCATGCTTATTTATCTTGTTCAAAAACTCAACTGACACTCAGCATGCCTACCTTCTTTTACGAACACCGGTAAACTCGTCAAAACTGCATTTCTTCATCCCCAGTTTTAAATTCATTAAATATTTTAATCTCATTAGCACCTTGTTTACCTGCATTTTCACAACTTTATACACACAACAAGAAAAGAAAAAGAAAAAGAAAAAAAACGAAAAGAAAAAGAAAAAGAAAAAGAAAAAAAAACACCTAATCATTACCGAGACCTCAGGGGGAAAGTGAAACTTGAGGAGTTTTAATCTCTTTGCACAAGACAACAGAATATAAATATAAAATAAAATGGATATCAAAACGTCAAGATTACACTGCGCATGCGTCCTAATGGATGCAATGCGGTGAACAAACACGGGAAATACCGAAAACAAATATTTGATCCATTAATGACGAGCAAAAGTCAAATTCACCCGCAATTAACCAATTCCAGCTTCTTCTTTTTTTAATACTTTTTCTGGCTTTTCTATTTGTGTGACTTCACTTATTTATCTTTGGAATGCCCGCTCACATTCTTCTCTCGTGGCATTGCAGTTATGCCCATTTAGAAAACCTATTTTTAATTCGCAAACAATTTTCCCGACTCCCTATTTAGAATATGACATTTCAATTCTTTTCTTTTAAATAGATAAATAAATAAATAAATAAATAAAATGTCCAAGTCTAAAGATGACGAGCGTACACAATGCCAAGAAATTAACCTCAATGAACAACACATGTGAGCAAAACATGACAAACGAGACAAGAATGGGCAAACTAACTTCTCCGCTATCGATCCCTACTCAATCTGTTCTCTGTAAAAGAGATAACGGCGTTTTTTAAATAATAAAAAAAAATCAAAAAAAAAATCAATTTTTCACTCGCAAAATAAACAATTTTCTTTTTTTAAATGCTCCAACGTACATACGGATAAAATTAAACATTAAACACGCCATGTCTTTGCGCACGTGTTCACAAAAGTACCTTGTACAATTTTTTCCATACCGCTGGCATTTTTCTCGCTCACAATCAAATTTATTGCTCGCAATGCCAACCATTCCTGTCAATTAGGTAAGATTGTTTCATATTAAGGCCAAGTTATTCTCAAATGTTTATTTTAAGTGCGTCAAAAAAATTCACTTTTGGCGATTGTTTCAATTAGGAAATAGAGGTTTGGCAATTACGTGTTTTACAAATGAATATATAAAACGGAAGCAAAATTTCTAAAACAGATTTTAAACATGTTTTTTTTTTACGATTAACCACGCCTGCACTAGTTCTCTAAATAAATATGACACCTTCACACGACCCCTGACATTGACCATTGACGCGCTAACTTATACGTAAATACGTATACCAAATTACTGTTGTTGTTTTCATCCGGATATTTTCGCGCATGCACAGACCGTGGTAGGCAACAAACACGTTGCGCTAGTGTATTTTGAATGCAGTTTTTGATTCGATCGTTTAATAAATAAACAGATTACCAGTAAAAAAAAATTTGTGACACCCAAAAGCAGCACAACTCGTAGGCATACGCCGTTTACTCGTTGCCTACCAGGTAGTGCACAAAATTGCCACCAGAGCACGCAAAACAATTCTGCAATTTGACCTATAGTTGCATTCTGAATATATAAATTAAAAGGTTAAAGAAAGATAAAAAAAACTAATCGCCAAACTTCTAATACCAAAAATTGTGCAAAAATAAAAAGAAAAGTAAAACATGTTGTATGCTTTGAGCTCGTTTCGGTCTTCTGTTTAGTTTGCTCGTGTGTATACATTTTCATTTATTTATTTATTTATTTATTCATTCATTCATTTAAACATTTACAAGAGAAAAGTTAAAAAAAAAAAAGAAATAGAGAGATGTTAAAGTTCCCCGAGGATGGCGCTAATCCAGTTGGTTGAGCGTCTTGTTTCTCTTCGTCTTCATACACTAGCTCAATTTAAGCTTTCGCTTTCGCTTTCATCTGCCAACTTGTTCATTTCTCCCCAGAGAACAATCGGGCTCAATTTGTCTCAATCATCAGAGTGAGTCCAGTCGAGCAATTGTGGCCAAGGCGGATTCCCAATAAAAAGCCCCAACCAACATTCATAAAGAGGCAAACCTCAATTACACGCTGGGTTAATGCCTTAATGGTAAAGCCCGCTGCTGTAATTGGCCAACAGGCTAATAGCGATTTAGTCTAAAATGGCTCGGCAATTGGTTTTAAAACGCGGCCCTCGCTTAATTGGGTGCCACATTTCAAAGCCAAACAATCACGACATTTTTCAATTTATTTTCTCATTACGACAACTCAATCAATTGCGAAATTCAAAAATTATTATTTTTCAAACTTTAATCGAATTAATCCTCAAATTTGTTATATTTTTCAATTACCTCGTGAGCTCGTGAGCTCGTCGCCGCGTTAATGGTAAAATACGAGTGCGAATAAGCCCAGTGCAAATTCATTAAGCACTGTGACTCGGAGAAAAGTTGGCAATCATTTCGGCTCATTTGTATATACAAAAAGAAAAGAAATTTTAAAAAAATTTTAAAAAAAGGTGCAGCTTATTTGTGCCGCTGACAATGTTTTTCAATTTACATCATTACTCCCTTGCCTCCCACACACGCAACCCCCTTTTTGCCCTTGCCACTGCAATTTACTGTGCAAATTAACAGCCCAGGCCACACATATTAAACCATTAAATATCCAATTAAAGTGCTAAATTTTCATATTTTTGTCTCACTTTTTTTTTTCCTTCATTATCTTCACATATAGCAGGATGCCGGATGATTTACGCTGGCACTTGCACCGTCTATTTCACGTTTTCAACTTTTGAAAAGGAAAAAGCAAAATGGGGCTGTTGACATTCAACTTGTGTCTTCATTTTAAATCCGAGACATAAATTCAACGTGACAAAAAACTTTATTGCGTTTCAAATTGAATTAGCAACCGCTCTCAAATATCATTTACATTCAATTCGTTTAACCAGTTTTTTTTATTTTTATTTTTTATTATTATTTCCAGTTCGCCTTTCATCCCTAATCACGAGTTGAAATTAAAATCGCTTTGATTGCACTTTTTAATGCAACCAAACGAAAGAGTGGCAAGAGTGGAAAAGGCATGAGCGGGGGAGATGGAAGGAGCCTTTGGTAAACCAAACACACGATCTCATTTGTCCCCATTTCTTTTCCTTTTTTTTTTTTGTTGCACTCTTTGCTTTTTAAAAATTCCAATCTTTCCTCACCAACGCGTTTTAATTAAATTCTTAAACATCTTGCGCCTATCAATAAAGGCAATTCCGAAATAAATGCATTCTTTTTTTACATTTCCTTTTACAACTTGATCATTCCATTTGCTCATTCAATCCAGCTTTTGTTTTCAAACCCCCGCGCGCGCGCACACAGTAAATCAAATTTTTTTTTTTTTAATTTAAAAAATTAAAAAAATATATATATTTTATTTTCAAATCGGGCAACATTCAGCCACCAGATGTAGTTCTGTTGAACCTCATTACAACGAACTACGATATAACGAATTTTTGTTACAACAAATTTTTTTTTTTTTTATGATTTAGTTGGTTAACCATAGAACACCATATTAAAAAATTTTGATACAACAAATTTTGATATTACAAATTATTCGTTATAAAGAACAAGTTTTTATGAACACTGTAATAACCACAAGCCCTTGCGTTAACAAATTTTGAAAATTAATCACATGGTTCACTTGTCCACACACAATGTGACGGAAGATTTGATTTTTTAAATTATTAAAAATTTTATACCGTAAAAACTTGAATTCAAACAATAATCACGATGTGTACGAATAAATACTGTTTTCCACGATAAAAATAAATTTGTTTTCAGCAACAGAGCTGAAAAAAAATTAAGTACTGTAGTTTATTAAAACGAACAAATTTCTCAATCCCGTGCGATTCGTTATAACGAGGTTCGACTGTAGCGCCATCGGAATGTGGGCTTCCGTGCTCGAATCGAACAAATGTCACAATCATGGCGTGGAAAGCCAGCGAAGCACATGTGAAGCCGATTGCAAGCCACGCGAGAAATGGATCCATTTCCCCTCTCCCACACACCCGCCTACCAATTGCCGGCACGAGCAACAAGTTCCCGTCGACGTCGACAGGATCACTATCACAAATCCACGCGCAATAAAAAACAATACATAAAAAAAAAAAAAAAAAAAAAAAAAAAAAAAAAAAAAAAAAAAAATAAAAAAATCCATTACAAAATTTTCTCTAATTTCCACCAGGACCACTCTTGCGACACGACCACAAAAAGCGCAGAAACAAACTGCAATCTTGTTTGCGACTCGCGAGCAAATTACACGTCAAAGTGTTAATTTGTAATCAAATTTCAACTTGTGCAAAATTGTCCCCCTTTTTGCATCCACCCCAACCAATTTTTTTTCTTTTAATATTTAAATTCCGTATAAAACCAAATTTTTTCTATGTTAATTAAAGTCAAGTCTAATTACTCCGATTGTCATTAGCAGTTGACTCGCTGATTAATTTTAAAGCCAAGGTAACAAAAAAAATTGAAAATTTCAAACAAAAAAAAAAAAAAAAAAAAAAAAAAAAAAAAAAAAAAACAAGAATTAATCTAACACATGGTGGGACAAAAAAAGTAAAACAAATTGATGTTTCTAACACTTTATCACATGACTTAACACACTACTTTTTATATTCTTTTAAATTTTTTTTTCTTTCTTTCTTTCTTCCTTTCTTTTCTATCTCCATCATTTTTAAGTGCATAACTTGTTTCTCCTCCTTCCTGCATCCTTCTAATCTTTTCATCAGCAAATGAGATGTGAACTCTAAACTACACCCCAATGGCAAGTTCACCATGTTGTAAACACCATAATTTCTAGAGCCACAAAGCACCAATCATTTTTTTCTCTTCTCCAAAGAGATCATTTCATGTTCGAATGATTTTCAATAGTGTTGATCAGTCGCGGGGCCCAAAACGAAGCAATCGGAAAACAAGATGCGCGCATATAACTCAACTCAACTCAACTCAACTCAACTCACTTGTTATGTTTCATCAAATTAACTCGACTCCATTCCGGCTATCAAGTTGGGCAAACATTTGGCTTCGCTGCATGGCAAAGAGATTTCAACTTTCAAATGACATCGCAGGTGAAATTTACAACCCTGTGAAATTAGCATAATTGCAAGGTGCACCCCCTCTTAATTAATTGCCTTCTCTTATTTCAACTGCTCCGCTCCACTCCGATCCCATCCCCATCCCCTTTCCCTTTCCTTTCCGTTCCGTTCCTTTCGTCTTTAATAACCCCACCACTCGATTCAGAGTTTGACTGGAACTGCATTCAAATTGTACCTCTTAATGACAGATGAGACATTAAGCTCCATCGCTTTTTTAACCTCTACCTACCCTTGACTAATTTCAAATAAAGAACCCCCTCTCCACCGAACAAAAACCTCGCAAAATTCAACGTTTACCGTTTTCGGTCAGGTAAAAAAAAAAAAAAAAAAAAAAAAAATTAGCAACGTTTGAATTTTTGTAATAAACGATCGTTTACCGTTACCTATGCACCAAAAATTTAATTTATTCGAATAAATTTATAATCTCGCGATGAGGCGTCGAAGGTGCGCACCAATTTGGTGTTTGTTTTCCCGCACGAATAATTCGTGTGATGGACAGACATTTTTTTTAAACAACTAAAAGAGGAAAATGAATTACTTTTCTTAATCAAAAAGCCACGCCATAAAAATGAAGCTAGGCTTTAGTGAGTCATAAACTCGTCTTATTTGGCCGTAATCACTTGCATCATGTGGTGTTTTAATTATTCGCTCAGAAAAGAACCGTCCATCTTTTATTAGCAACAGGGGAGATTAATATTCAAGGCTATCTCTCTCTCTCTCTCTCTCTCCCAACCACCACCCCCAACCACCAGCCACCTAAAAAAATATAACGTATGTTTTAAACAACTCCAACAATAGGTGCGGTCATATTGGTTAAGAAAATTCTACTTAACTGTATTAAGTGGATAACCTCGTTTTCACTTCAGGATATGACGTTTCTTACATCATATTTCGCCTAACTCTAAACATCAAGTTGGATTACTTATTTGTCTTAAGTAAAATGGCGCAATTTGCGAATGCTCTCTACTGCATTTTCGTGTCCGATAAAATGGCGGCCAACAATAACGAAAGAAGTAGCTGATGCAGCTAATTATCTGGCAGAAAAGCCTTATTTAGGCTAAAAACGGGTTAATATTTCCATTTGTGCTATGATAATAACACCAAACAATAAAAATGTGTGTTATTAACGTACGATCTATATTTGCTAACATTTCATTTTAGAGCGTTCAACCATAAGTAATTTATTTTACCTATTACATTTAGTTTAGGCCATTTAAGCAAACTTTTAAGTTTTTGCTTAACCAATTAGAATGCAGCTATTATGATTACTTCAAATTAAGTTAAAATTTCATTTAGAAAATAAATAAATTTGTTTTCGTAATGAAAAATTTGAAAAAAAATATTTAAAAAGATTTGCAACGTTTTTCCGTCTGGTAAAAAAAAAAAAATCCAATAAGTTGATTAATGGGAAGTCGAATTAATCACAGCCGATATGAATTCTCGTGCTGTAAGGCAAAAGAGAAGGTAATCAACTGTTTGGATTGAGTTGTAATGCAGGCAAGCAGAGCCCGTGTAATTCCACGCGTCATTACATTGAAAAAATAAAAAGAGAGGGGGAGGAAAAAGTATAAAAAGAAAAGGAAAAAAAAAAATTCAAAATGCTTTGAGAATTCCAAATGAAAACTCAAGTTACGCCTAGGAAAACATGTTTCAATGATAGACTCAAGGGAGCACATGTAATTGAGTTTTAGCAGTTTTTCCCCCTCGCCCCCCCCGTTCGTTCAAATTTTGCTACGTATATTAGGTTAAACACAGCAGATACGAATTGATTTGGCGTCTACACCAACATCCTGAGGAATTCTTTCCGAAATTGGAGCGAAAAAATATGTTACTTCCATTTTTTTTTAAATGCCTCTTTTAGATCTCGATTCGAGGCAAAATTCAATTACAACTTGATGAAACTTTTCTGAAATTTGCGCATAAATAAACTCCAAATTGCTACCTCAACATTTCAGATTTTCACTTCCGGATTTGGCGCGCAAATTGCATCGCGTTTCTTCCAGATGGGCGGGCGACTGACCCGCTAGGCCGCTACGGAAAAAGAAAAATGCTATTAATTTACGGTTAAATACTTCAAAGTGAGTACTAACTTGATACGCATGTAGATAGACTCCTGCTATAATGGTGTCAATCTGTCAAACATGGCGGCCAGCGATGTACTCGATTTTGATTGGCCCGATATGGTCACGTGATTATCGTGACAACAAACTAACTGAGAAATGAAATCCGAACGACGAATATAACCCGAAATAAACACAAAAAATAATTGTTGTCATTTATTTTTCTCTCTAAAAGGCACAAAACACATACAAAAATACCATATGAAGCCATGAGAATCATACATTTAAAAATCTGATCACGTTTAGAAAACAGCAAGAGGGGAATAAAGGAGAAAATAAAAATTATGACATGAAGAACGAAAAAAAAAAAAAAAAAAAAAAAAAAAATAGAAGAAAAAAAAAAAAATAAAAATTAAAAATTAAAATAAAATTTTAAAAAATATTTAAATTTATGAAATTTATTGTTAAAACCCTCTGACAGAACGCGCCATTGCATTTTGAGTCACGTTTTCTGATGCAACGAGTTCAACAGATTTCACCCTGCACTCAAGAGCGGGGATTTGTAGTAGTCGCAGTTCTCGCAGGAAAAGGGCCCCGTGCGGTGTCGGAGACCCCCGAATTCAGGAAAAAAAAATTAACAAGTTTGTATTATGGAATTTTTTTTTCTTCTTTAAATAAGGCCCCAAAAAGGGCCCCGCAGATCACAAATCCGCCTCTGAGTGAGTGCACAGAGAAAGCCCGCGCTCTACCAGAGAATTTACGTAATTATTAAGTATCAATATTAACTACGAAGACAGATATGCGTAAAGGGAACTTTTTTGTTACTTGTCAAAAAACTTTGGCACAAGGAGCTTGAGGGAGCAATTTTTTCTTACACGGTACCAAAAGTGGGATAAAAACACACATGGTGGTTGATAACGTGCTTCTAGAATATCGACCGAGAAGTCTAAAATCTAAATAACAATCTTTCTTAAGCAAAAACAGTGCAGCTTGACATAATCCCCGTTACTCTCTTTCTATATATATATATATATATGTATATATATATATATTTTTATATATATATAATAGGCCTATATGCATATAATTTATATGTATAAAGATATACCGATACTGTTTTCAAATTACAAATGTTTGCATCACGGGAGGTATTTTTTATTTATTTATTTTTATTTATTTTTATTTATTTATTTTTATTTATTTTTATTTATTTTTATTTATTTATTTATT
>JAQFXT010001887.1:0-14675 GCA_034683725.1 Strigamia crassipes
AAAGCGCGAGCGCAAACTGAACTTTTATATTTTTACGTTACAATATTTATAACGTAAAATTGACTATAATTTTAAGGAAAAAATACATGGCGCAAACTGTGTAGTATGGAAGCAAAATCTCAATTACAGTAGACTCTCGAATTACTGGATTTGTAATACAAAATAGAACAAAAGGAAAAAATAAAAACAACATTTTAATCAACTCTTCTGCAATGTCACAAGTTAATCAATAGTACTTGCCAATTCCTGGAAGAAGCAGCTTAAAGCGCCATCTAGTGGGACAACACAAAACCTGAAAGCCTTTGAAATAAGTTATTGGGAGGCAGTGCATTTAAAATTTAAAAACAGCATCTCATCATAAAACCAAATTGGCATTTAAATTCACTTGTGCTAGGATTTTGCAATGAAAATCACTTGTCACATGGGGAGGAGTTTACAAGCTCTTTTTTTGTCAGTCTTCCACAAAATTTAGAAAAGCCACAAGTTATGACAAGAATTACTGAATTCCTAAGCAGCTTTTCTTTGCAGTGGTTTAAATTAAGACACAGCTTGTTACTCAATATAACCACATGTACTGAAAGTGTTATAATGTTTATAAATACCTCTGGAAGAACAACAAGGAGTCTTGAGAGAGTAGTAAAAGATGTGCACCTGTTTCAATGATTTATTACATGGCTGCAAATCCTGTCTTTCTTACATACAATTATGCAAACTCAGTTAATTAAGCCACTTTAAGAAATTAATTGTTTCCATTTTACCACTATGCTATCTGGACTCTTTTCACACACAAGATTTATAGAAAATTTTTTTTTTTTTTTTTTTTTTGAGTAGAGAAACAATGAGATTTGCAATAAAATATACTGTGGAGCCAATGACCCAGAGCAAACAAAGGAATTAGAAAACAATCAAAATTCCAATCTGGATCAATTTAAAGCTGGTTCACTGCTTGGTTTCATTTCAGTGTAAAAGACTTGATCAATAGTGGTAAGTGGGATTTTTATCAGTGTTTGACCAATCAGTTTGACATGGTCTCAATTGGACAGGTTATCAATTGTTGTTAAAGAGCCATTTGGTGATAAGTGGGTTTATGATTGAGGCACTTGAATGAATAGAAATTGCTTGTTCCATGTTTTCCAAACACTCATACAAGTTTTTATTTATTTATTTATATTTTTGGATTTACTTTTTCAAATTTTTATTTATGCTTGAAAGAGTCTTCCATCTGATTATCAGGACATTACACTAATCTGGTTGACACTACAATGTGTCTGGTATACAGCGCCACCATCTGACAATTAGTGGCAGTAAAATTGGAATGCAGTCATACAATACCAAACTTTTCTTTTAAAACTGGACTTATTTTTTGGGATCACATCAGGCTGAGTTTTTCAAGTGGAACTGGATAGGATTTAGCAGCAACCAACCCAAACCATTAGATATTGGAACCATTGACAGTTTGACAGTAGTGCAAAGCTAAAAGAAACTGCTGGGAATATTTTGCTTTTGGATTATGCATTCCACTTGGATCCCAGAATACATCAGTCAAATTATCTTTTCTTTTGGTTTGGAAAGGTGGAGTGAAATGAGTGAATGACACCACTTTAATCTAAAGTGGAAGAGTGATCACTTTACCAAAAAAGATAGCAATATGCTTGCAAATAGATGCAATCACCCTGAGTGTTGCATAAAAAGAGCTTCAGTTGCACATGAAAATTAAAACCAATTTAGTATTAGCTGCAGCCTGCACCAGATATCTTGGAATCAAAATCAAAACTCCATAATATATTTTTCAAACACAAAACACTAAAATTGTTTATTACCTGCTAGTGAACAGTGGTGCCATTGCCCATTATGTTTTTATTGCATTTATGTGTGTGCAGACAGGATTTTTCAGTTTGATTTTGGCATAAAAACACCAGATTATAGTATTGGTTTATTTTTAATCACAATTTTTGTTGTTTCAAAGTTGTGAAGACAATTGAGAACCAATCCTCAAAGTCAATGTTTAATATAGTTTAAAGCTTAGTACACAATCCTGGGGGAATAAAATATTCAGGCAACCTGATTTTCCAGGTGTGTGTATTCTTTTTAAATAAATAAATAAATAATAAATTAATCAAACATTTTATTGCTTTTTATTTTGTATCCAGTATCAACCTTTGCTTAGTGACAGTTTTTAGGTCTATTTGGCGAAAGCGCTATTTCGTTTCCAGGGCCTCTGCTGGTGAATGCTTGAAACTGTTAGCTAAAGCTGTTAGTTGGAGTGCTCTTTATAAATGCAGTGAAGCCAGCTTAATTATTATGCTGGAGTTTCAAGGGGCAGAAAATTTCAATGTGGAATAATTAATAAAATAAGTAACCAATGTGTCACAAAAGTGCGTACTAGCACAATTCAAAATGTTCGCAGATTCGCGGTTGTCCGTTAAAATGCTCCCGTCAGTCGTGGGTGTCAGGGAGTTAAGACTAACCAGTCCTTCGTAGAAACAACAAATTTATATTAAGTCAGGATTCCAGATTTTCACCTTAGTGGTGTTAGGACAATTCGTCGACGCCATTTCGTCGACTCACCAATTCGTCGACTAACCCCTAGCATGCAGCTTAGGTTAAGTCAGGTTAGGTCAGGTTAGGTTCGGTTAAGTTAGGTTAGAATAGGTTAGGATAGGTTAGGTCGGCGAATCGGCTGTCGACAAATCGGCTGTCGACGAATCGACCCGACGCCACCTTAGTTAATGGTAATGGTGTCCAGGTTCGTCTCTCTCCAGAGGGAATCAAGTCTAAGCCGGGTTATTAAAATGGCGCGGACTAGTATCAAGGTAATTCTAAATGTTGATGAAATGACTTGAGTCGAGATTCAGCGCAAAATATTCACGGTTTCACTTAGGGCCGGCCACAAGGGGGGTGCAGTGGGTGCAAGACACCTGGGCCCCGGTTTGTGCATGGGGCCCCAGGTTTACGCATGGGGCCCCGGTAAAATAAAACAAAAAAATTAGAACGATAAAAACAGAAACATAAAGTGAAATCACTCAATAATTCAACAAATAGGAGACCCACAATTCTTTTCGCACCCTGGCCCCATCTTGGAGCAGGCCGGTCCTGGTTTCACTCCTAACTTGAAAATCTCTTTTATTAATTCCTACTTGGGTTTTTATAACAAAAAATCACCTGACCACATGGTCAAAACTACAAAAATGCAAATCCTCATGAGGAAGGGTAAAGGCAACAAAAAATTCAAAATTTTAACATCTTAAAAAAAAAACACCATGTAGGTGATAATTTATGCGCGGGAAAATTCACTCGCATAATTCAAAACAAATGCACGCTCGTGACAAATGCTTACCAATTTCACCTGGAATAAAGTTTATAATCACATAAACAAAGTCCCCTGGAAACTGAGTTTGCGTGTTGATCGTCGACATTTTAACCTAGAGTGTGTGTACCACGTCATCCTTAACTTTTTGCCAGGTTGCCAATCTTTGCACGGAAACAGGCTATGTATACTAGACCAACAACAACAGAAAAGTGCTTTTTCAAACTCCTGAATTTGCATGAAAACAACAGCAGCATTAGTAAAATGTGGATGCTTTCTTCTTCGCTGCACTAAAAATACATTCAAACTGTAAACAACGTTTTTCGTTACAATTTTTAAATTCAATTAGATAATCTTGACTCAAACATTGCCAAAACCAAAAAATCAATATCTTACAAGTGAACAAGACAATAAAAAAAAAAATCGATAAAATCTTAAGGTTTTTAGGAATTGCTCACCAGTTCCCAGTTTCCAGTTCCCACTTGATCACATAATGTTAAGCAACATTGGGTCCAGTGTTGCATTCAAAAAGTGTTTGTGTTTTTGTTTTGAGATGTTAAAAAATGCAAAAGCACAAATACAACTTTTTGAGTGAATTTTTTTTTTGTGACACCTGAGACCTGACTATCTACATCAAAGTGTGATATTACTCCACAGAGGAATAAATTTACACCATTGGGGAGTAATATTTCTCCATGGGGAAATAAATTTACACCAAGAGGGAGTAATTTTACTCCATAAGGGAATAAATTTACACCATCAGGGACTTATAATACTTCATCGGGGAATAAATTTACACCTTTTTGAAAATGCCATCAAGGCATAAGTTCACACCCAAGATGACACCTGCTAGATGTACACGCATAAAGGTGTAACATTTATGCCTAATGTTCATAATCTATAATTCGTGTAATAACATCAACAATACAATAAATTTCTATAGTAAAGAGTCACAATAATATCTCTAAATAATATATCCAACAATATATTATCATTTAAAAACCAATAACACACAAAAATGCATTACAAAATGCATTTCAGTGAAATACTATACATTTTACAATACATTACAATTTTTTTAACCGTATGGGTGACCTCTTGTTAATTGATGTCATATATTATTCTAACTAGAATTTCTAACTAAAATTTCTTTGCTTTTTCCCCAATACTTTGTGTAAATGCAAAGTTCGATACTTGAAAAAGCCGTTCCCGGATGCTCCTTGTCTAGCTTAACACCCAGCTGGGCATTTACCTAGGAAGCAAGACAGAGTTAAGTTAACAACAAACCAATCTAAACCCAGATTGAAGTCCCATTTTTTTCTCTCTCTATAGAATCTTGGACGTGTGAAGAAAGTTTTTGCAGTCTTATTGCCAATTGTCAGTGGATTTTCTCTGGTTCTCCCATCATCTAGCAAAAACTTGCACACAGGCACCAGAGAGGATATAAATGGCAGCCCAAAATAAAAACACACGCTAAAGAAATAAGCCTGCCTTTGGATACTGAGGGTTTTCAGAGGCAGAAAAAAGAAAGGAGACCCCTGGGCAAAACTACAGAAATATAGTAGTCCCTGTTAGCACATGTATGATATGCTGAGGCTTCTCAGACTGCCTTGAGAACCTTGCACAAATCAAAGGCAGGCAAGTACAGCTTACAACACTATGGCTATATTGGACATAAAAACAAACATTGAATTTGTATAATAAGTGCTTCATTGAAAATATTGACATTTCCCAAAGTGATAGTCTCTCAGAATTCATTTGCCCAAGACCATGGAATAATTGCTGCTTCTAATATTTACAAATCTGCACAAACTAAACATGGATAAAATTTTGAGTATACATGCAGAGCGTGTGCTAAGCAGTAAGCAAGGTAAGTGCCACTGAACCGTTCACAAGAAGTAAAACTATTGTAAAAGATGCAAAATTCCTTCGACTTTTTAGTGACGTTGGGGCTGCCTTATGTGGATATGCAGGTTGTATCTTGTCAGCTTTAAACAATCGGTAGTAATATACCGAGCACGTCGAGTAATTGTCAAATAATTTGGTCCGCACAAATCTTATCTGACAAAAAGATGAGTGCTGACCTAAATTTGACAATTACTCAAGCGCGAGATGTATTTTATGAGAGAATTTACCGATAGAAAATCGGAGAAACGACCATGAAGAGTTCGAATGGGATCAAAATGCCATTTGTATTTTGGTTGTGAAAACCCACAACAGATGGCGCAAAGGACAAGCGTGCATCATCGAAACGATGAATGCAGCCACTTACAGCCACCAATACAAAGGCGAATGGGGTTTGTTACGCGCTTCGTGATTAGTTGGACGAACAATAGCCATTTAGTTACGCCGTCTCATTGGTCGTCAAAGCACCAGGGAACATTTTTGAAGCTAGTGGTAAATTCTCAATTTGGTGTACACCACTCAATTGTAGACGGTTGGTAATTGCAATTGCAGTTAACAACCGTCGTTCATATTGTTGCAGTTAGCAACCGTGTACAATAGATTGTTTAATGCTAACAGTATATGAAATCCAACATGGTTGCAGATGAATCACTTTCCTTTCTTTAAAAAAAAAGTGACTATCAAATGAACGCACTCAATACGCTTGGGCCGTCATGGCGGCCGAGACTCGGAATCTCCGCGAACTGGCGAAGATTTATCCGAATGTTCAAAACAATGTTCCTACTTTGCGACTTGCGGAGTTATATTATTTACACTTGTGACCAATTGTCGGTCACTACAACCGCATTCCCAATGGCCAACACAACCCACCAATAATACAGGGGGTTGATGGTTGATGACATCAACCAATGAGACGGTAGTCCGCATGGGGACAGAGGAACCTATAAAAGGAAACAAACTTTCGGCCAAGGAGAGTCCGACAAGAACCAGCCCCAGAGCGGGATCGTGGTTCTCTGTTACCTCCTGTCACCATGGCGGCATTTAGGGAACCGACCGGTATGTCGTTCCCAGTACCTTGAATACCGCATGGCATGGAAAATACGCAAATGTTGAACACGCTGACCATTCAATTATCCTTAACCAGGTGGTCGGCGCTTGGCCAAGGTTGGGTGAAAGTCACTTTCCAAAGCTTATTTTCTTTAATTATGACGTAAAAAAGCATCATTTCCGCCTTGTAAAAAAAAAAAAGGAAAAAAAAAAGTGACTTTCTCTTCATAAATTGAACGCGCCTAATATCCTTAAATACCCAAAACAATATACAATAAATAATTCATTAATATAATTAAATATGCCAACAAAATAAATGACTTTATTTTGTACAAAGTCTTAAAGTGGAGAAAATGTCTGCACTTACATATCTTCCGTTCTAGGCCTGGGCCATGTTTAATCTGCCGCTGTCTCGGGGTAGATTTTTCAACTGGAGATGGGCTTAATCATGCATGCTCATTTCCACCCTTTTCGGAGCAGACAGCCAAGACATTTCTCTTTTTGTCGTTGACAAATTGAAATTGTGCTTATTTTGTTCATTTTAGGCAACAAGCAGAGCAATCAATCAAGTTCAAATAAACCTTTTAGCTCTCTCCTTCCTCTTTAATCCAAGCAATTTTGTTGGTTGCAAACATTGGAGTGTTCCTGCTTTAAACAATATCTATACTTGCTAGAAGCAGCAATTAACAACAAGCATTTGAGAAACTTCCCTAATTAAATTATTACTCTACTCAACCTGTAATCAAAATTATCAAATTGTTAAAGTAAACCATAACCCAAGTTTTGCAGTGGAATAAAATTCCCATATCAAGCAGCCTTAAAACCTAAAACCAGATAGATTGTGCATACAATGTGTGGCAGATTGATAATTAAACCCTAATCTCAAATTGATCCTGATATCACTAATTTAAATGCCATTTGGTGACCATTAACTGATAACCCACATTAACATGCACATAAATTCTCCTGGGATGGCCAAAGCTGTGTGCAGTTTATCAAACAACACAGAATATGCATCAAGTGGGCAAAAATGATTTACATAATTCATACAGTGCTAATGTGTCCACTTTCTTTTAACAATCCCCAGGGATTCTTTATGTTGTTTTGGATGAACTCTTGCAGAAATGAAACACGGTTTTTAGAACTTTACAGCAAGTGCGCGGAACAATAGACTTACAACACAACATGTGCATTTCGCTCGCGCTTACAACACAACATGTGCATTTCGCTCGCGCTTACAACACAACATGTGCATTTCGCTCGCGCTTACAACACAACATGTGCATTTCGCTTGCGATTACAACACAACATGTGCATTTCACTCGCGCACAACAATACATAACGTGTTAAACCTTAATGTTTAGCTGATATAATTCTATCCAATACTTTATTATTTAAAGTTCAGACGTAAAAAAATAGGACACTTTTCAAATTGACTCGAACAAAAAATGGCATCATCAGTTTAGTTTGAAACCACAAAACCACCAACCGAGACGAAAACACTCAAACACTCCGCACCACCGAGACCGATCATTTCTTTCAGGCTGAAACAGACTGCTTTCTCAAAAGATTTCATTCATTGAAAATGCATTGAAATTTGCATTTGAGAGGTTAGCGGAAGCTGTTTGATTCATAAACCGATTAAAAAAAAATGTATGGTATGAGAATCAGCAGGCGGTGGTAATTTAGTAAAGAACAGGGTTTATTCCAGTAGAGATTAACTGTGCACCTCCATTTGTATTTTTTTAACGAGGGAACAACAATACAACAAGGAAAAGATAGAAACAACCAAGCACTACTTGATGCCATCTGTAGTCATAAATTAGAATTGTAATACAGAAATCTTCTAATATTCCTCATGGAGTGTGGAGGGTGTGCAGAAACAATACACAGTTTGTGGCAGGTACTTTACCGTTATAAAAACCCCCGTTATGCCTATAATTATAGTGGGAAACTCATAAGTCGAAAAATAGCGTAGTCAATCTGGTAGTTTTCCATTGTTTTTCTACTATTTTTCCACTATTCATGATTGGTGTACATCTTGGGTGCCCATTAATTGATAAGCATGTGGAACTTCTGTTTCCGACATGTACACAATCAATAAAACTGGGAATCTTGAATATAATCATGACTACATGAAACCAGGGATGTACTGCTATGCTATTTTACAGAACTAACTGAAACTAAATTAACGCCAATATACACTAGAAATGAGTGTCGCGTTACATCTAAACTATTAATTGGTATTGTGAGTGTTTGGCTACGGTCGCCACGTGGGCAAGGGGAAGACTACGTGTCGCTGGTCGCAAAACACACTATAGAATGAAAGAAACCACACAAAACGCACTATTTAAATGAAGAAGGATCTTTATTAAAGGTATGTTTGTCTAGGGGCCAGTGCACCTACGTGTGATCGACCATTTGCACGGAGTCCTCGACTCCATCCTTAGTCTTGACCGCTGATCACGAGATTGGTGATGGCATGGCCAGTGAGCACCTGGTTATTTGCTATCGCACCACGTATTAGGAGTGCGTGGCGCACACGATTGGGCCGCTCAGAACCCTGTGGCCCACAGTACAGGCACACAGAGCCGAAGATGGCCATGCATCGCTTAAGGAACCAGACCATGTAGTCTTGTCCTGGCCATGTCGTAGCACAGACTGCCTTGTTCTTCCATCGTCGACCCCGTGCACGCCACTTCCGGTCATTGTCAGGTCCCTGTGTCTGATTGGCCATAATCGGACCGCAGGTCCACCTATTGCTAGGGAGCCGTAGAAGGAACCACAAATGTTGGCCAGTGATCGCTGGACGGTCACATCATTTCATTTTAAATGCAACATGTATAAATAACTAATTTTTAATAAACAACTGAAATTAGTACCCCGTCAAATGTAATGTGATGGACAATTTAATTTGTTATCAGCTATTTTAGGTTTTTATATAGTTTCCCTTGAGAATTGGATGACACCACACTCAGTGCACTTCACCTTTAAACAATTTCTTGTAAATATTCTGTTTAGGTTGTGAATTGTACGATATTTGTGTCTGTTGGTGCATCTCTAATACTCGGGTGTAGAAAAACTTGGGTTTATACACGCGAAAGCCGAAACATTAGGTACACTCGTGGTGATAGTGAATCCCGATATAAACGACTTTCCCATAAACAGAAGGATAAGTGGTAAAGCATTGCCACTTCACAATCATCTAGATAAAGTGGGAAGAGTGTGTTTACATGCCACAAAGCAATTTCCCAACACCAGATATTCCAACCAATGGATGTGCATATATTTGTTTGGGAAATGGATCCGCTGTTTAAACGTGCATAGTGCAGATTATCTAGATATTTGTTAAATACACTAAACCTACACACAAATTATAACAATCCAGATCCGGGTCCTGCAATTTGTCCCGGCTTCTTTGTTTCTTGTCGGCCTTGCTTGAACAACAATGGCGGCATGCTACAATATTCTAATTTCACAACTTGAATAAAACCAGCGATCAATGGACCAGAAAGTAAAGAAATACCTCGCTTGGCATCACAACAAAATTAAAATTCAGGTCGTCCATTTCGGCAACGTAAGATAAACAAAACAAAACCGAGCGTTGTGATCGCGTGACTCGAATTTTCTTAAAATCCCATAGGTGAGTGAATGTATAATGCTAGGTCACCAGTGGCAATGGCCAACTGACAATTCACGTGCTGGATTTTTAAAGGTAATTTGCCAGTTCGAGAATAGAGTTGGCAGCAAGTCCCGTCCTTACAAACTGAACTTTTACATTTTTACGTTACAATATTTATAACGTAAAATTGACTATAATTTTAAGGGAAAAGTACATGGCGAAAACTGTGTATTATCGACATTTGCATTTAAAATAACAACAGGGTTTATAATAACAACGCTACAGTTTATTGTTGTTTATTTACTTTATTTTAGAGTTATTTGACTTAATACTTCTAAAGCAACCAGTGGAATTAGAAAATCATCTGTATGAATTTAGCAACGACATACTGAGTGTGAACTGTAGTACAAAGTATTTATTTATCAGACTGTAACAATAAAATTTCTCCATTCGCCCACTGAAGAAGACCAGCAATAGTTGGAAATGCTGGCACAGTATATTTTGCGGAACCGCTGAACCGCTTTTATATGGGAAAACCCGAAACTCGCAATATCCACTCTAACAAAACCGGCTGAACAGGTCTGATTTTTCTCAATCTTGTGGATTTTCACTCGATCGCGTTAAAATCAAATTTTTGGAGTAGTAAATTTATATCTTTTTTTTATTACAAACACAACAACTGAATAATAATTTTCAACGTTTTATTACTTGATTGCATAAAAAAAAAATAAAAAAAACCAGCAGAGGATTATTTTAACTTTTGTTTGACGACTATTGAGTATTTGAAGCCTCAGCTTCAAATACTTTTCAACCAATGGCCCCCTCTATGAGTTCTCCTTCAAACCAATACAGAGAAAGAGATAGAGGGGTTACCACGGCAACCAAATCAATTCAACAGCATCCGATGTAGGATCGACAACTATCAGATGATGGCATCAAAAGATAAAAATATTTAAAAAAAAAAAATATTTTTTTTTTTAGATAAAAATCAATCGAGTCAAAATTGGCCATATTTAATGCAATGCGATGCAATACCCACACCCTATCCACCGCGGCCAAATAAATAAAACGCCGAGAACGTGCAGCGAAGCGTTGCAATCAATTTGTGCAGCTTGCGAACACCCATCAAAAACAATGCTCAAAGATGAAATCTGGGCGGGTAATCTCCCACACCAAATCCCTCGCCATCATTTAGCAAGAAGAAAGTGGCTGAAAGGGGGCGCTGGCGTGGGGAGAGGGTCGCGGAGCCCGTCGCAGCACGTAATAATCTCGCACCCATCGTAACATTTGCTTCTCGCGCGCGCCCCCTTTTGCCAATGAGCGTTTTCTTTGAAAACCAACGCGAAATTATTATGCCTAACGGGGTAGTTGAGCGGTGTAATTAAGTTAGTGGCAAGTTGGCAGAAGGCTGGCGAAAACCGATACAGGGAGACGCCGATAACCGGGGGAAAGCTTCGGGGACCTTTGACGTTTCAATTTCCATTCGTCACTTGAAATTGTTGTAGTTTGTTTCGCGCGAGTGTGAAGGGATTTGACTTTTATTTTCAAACTCAGATTTATGGTTATGGTTTTAATTGGATTCGAGTTATAGTTTTAGAGGGTTTTTTTTTTTTATTTTTTATTTTTATGTTTTTATGTTTTTTATTTTTTTTATTTAATGGGTTTATGAAGAAAGTTGGTGCTGTTTTGCCAATAAATTGTTGCAATTTTTATTGAGGTTTTAAGTTTGTGTGCTCTACGTAAAAGCAGCAGCTGCATTTACTCACTGGTAATAAATAAATAAATAAACATATCCACGTATGATTTTGCGATATTAAAATTATGGTTTTGTATTTGTGTGTTAAAATTGTATATTGTAAACCATCTGCCATCTGCCGGAACCTTTTCTCGAGATTAAATTATCTACGGAACCCTGTGTTCAAAATTTTATTTCATTAATGATATTATAGCTTGCATTTATTCAAATTAAATGATACATAATACACAGTTTGCGGCAGGTACTTTTATAGATCAAATTACAGAATCGTTTTGCGCGCTCTGGTGGCAATTTTATGCACAACGAGTAAACGGCGTATTACAATGTCTACTAGTTGTGCTGCATTTGGGTGTCACGAAATTTATTTACCGGTATCTGTTTATTTATTAAACGATCGAATCAAAAACTGCATTCAAAATACACTAGCGCAACGGGTTTGTTGCCTACCACGGTCTGTGCATGCGCGAAAAGACCCGGATAAAAACTACAACAGTAATTTGGTCTATAATGTAATGGAGGTTACACTATATTGAAAAACAGCTGAACAAATCTGGTAGTTTTTCACTAATTTTGTTGTATATACGTGTGAAACTGGACGGACGCCGTTTAGGTTAGGGACTGTAAACAGCACCGGACGCACGACACTTAATCAAGAAATGACACAAGAAACTGTATTATTGCTGGTTAGCGTCTAGGGGCAGTCTCTTTGATGTCTTTTCCTATTGCTTTGGGTAATGTTTCCATAACCCAACCTTAGCCAAACGCCGACCACATGGTTAGGGATAACCGAATGGTCAGCGTGGTCAACTGATTCTTATTGTCCATGCCATGCAATATTCACGGTACTGGAAACAACATGCCGGTCAGTTCCCTAAATGCCGCCATGGTGACAAGAAGTACCAAAGATCCACGACCCACTCTGGGGCTGGTTCCAATAGGACTCTCCCTGACCGGAAATCCATCGCTTTTTATAGGGTCCCCTGTCCCATGCGGACTACCGTGTCATTGGTTCCCCTTATGATATTGGTGGGTTGTGTATGGCTATTTGGAGGTGTGGCTATAGTGACAATGGTCACATCTGTCACCAAATGAAATGCAAATGGCGATCATCTCGAATCGTCGCCATTTGTATTTCACCGCTTCGTAGACATGTGCGAATCAAATGACATTTATTTGTTTGTTGGTTAAGCAGCAAATACAGTGGCATTTATTTTAATCAAGTAACATGATTGTTTTGATGCAATAATGTGAACAACTGCTTTGGTTTGTTTGAAAACTAAAATACATTTATAGACAGTCGCGTGTCATTTACAGTGTAATGATTGTTTTTAAATTTCAATAATTATTGATAAATTATTAATGTACAATTTTGCATATAGATGGCAAACACATGCTGTTGTGAACACGTGATTTACACATTCCAAAAAATGTAAGATTAAAATACTTTTATAAAAACTGTACACTAAATCATTCTGTGTGGTTATTATACAAGCGAGTGTTTATGCTGCGTAATGCACATATCTTATTCGCAATCCCATTTCCTAGAATCCAAATATTTTCTGCATGGCAGCATGACACTTGCTTTGCATTAAAAACCACAAGTGCATGAAGGTTAGAAATGGTTTCAAGCCATGTCTACAGCTATGTGAAATTCTTGTTTGCTTTGTTAAGCATAATACGAAATGTCATCTTAATGGTTGTAATATACAAAAATCATACAATTAGAATTTTCTACATCAACATAACCACATACACTAATGTTTATTCTGTTTACAGTAAACACACCCATACAATTCAAAAATATATTCTGCAGCATATTTTTCCATTTTGCCAATTAATGTATCGCAAAATGATTTTGTAAAAACGTTTACTGGATGTTAAAAAAAATTGTACTCGCTTACAGCCACATGCCGGTGTAAATGGGATTTACTGCCAGTCTGGTTAAACTCAGTTTATAGCGACATGCGGCTTAAAGTGGGGTAATACGCGGTAGCATGCAAAAATGTATTATAAAAAGCATTTTCAAACACATTGTCAAATGTATTGCATTTCAAAATACACTGTAATACTGTTACGATTTACTCTTAGACAAAGTTGAGCGCGGTGATATGCGCATAAGGGTCTGCAGGTCAGATAGCGCTCACCAGAGAAGGACCTCGGTCGAGGGCCTCGGAACTTCTGAGCGCTAAGTTCTTCATGTACAATAAATATTTGTTTAGACTTGGATTCTTGTCCTCCGCTTGGATAGGTTAGACTAGAGTCCTCAGGTGTTGAGTCATGCAGTGGGCGTGACAAATGTACACTGGGCATTAGAATAAGTGTAGCGCTTATGCGTATTTAGATGAATCTGGATGACGGTGGCCGGTATACAGCACAGACAACGGCTAAAGCCTTGCGTGTAACGCAAGCAAGTGTTGCCGGAAAGCGTGCGTGTTGGCTGACACTGCTAAGCAGGGAGCCAGGCATTTTAGGCAACGATATCGTTCGCGCTTCGAGCCGAGGGAGGTCACGCAGTAGAGTTGAAAAGGCTTTACGGTCTCGGATCTCTTTGCGAAAAAGGGAGAAGCGGGGACTTCGTGCGCCTCCCTCCTGGCCCGCCGCCGACCGAATACCCCGGCAAGCAGTCAGACTTTTATCGGTCGAACAAAACGGATCCGGCCGTTGGGAAACAAACAAGCGCGTAAAAAATGACTGGAAACTTAGTAGTCTGATGTGATAGTGTCAAACGCCAAGTAACAAGTGCTTTATTAATACCAATAAAAACTAGAGATCACCTCTGATCACATGACCAGAGGCGTAAACTATTATAAAAAACAGGAGAAGTAAAATATATTATGCACTATACATGGCGTATATTTAGTGCAAACCAGATGATTCATGCACAGTCTTATGCGCATGAATACATCTACGTATATTAGCGAAACCCACACCTGTGACAACACATTGAATTATAAACTCCATTTATTTTTCCACTATTTTCACTTATTTTTCCACTATTTTCACTTATTTTTCCACTATTTTCACTTATTTTTCCACTA
>JAQFXT010001888.1:0-14673 GCA_034683725.1 Strigamia crassipes
TTTAATCCCGACTGGGAGAAGGGCAGGAAAAGCAACCGCTTTTTTCCTATTTCCTCTAGCATTTGCCCAGTAGATGGTGCAGGCGCGCCCTCTAGTGCCAACTTGGTGCACTAATACGGTTTTAAACCGTCACAATGTCAGATAGTAAAGAAAATCGGCGAGTCGATACTGCCTTAATTTCTACGGTGCCGACGTCCGATGATGCGAATGATGACTCCCCATCTGATGAAGCATCGTCATCTTCTGAGTCGGACTGTTTGTTCGGCCACGGTAGATATCGAGGTTCATTGTCAAAAGTGACCCGTTGATCCTTGCGCGTAGTTGATTGAAAAGGTGAAGAAGGGGCACAAAACGAGCGCTTGAATGATTGTCGCTCATCTATTCTGATATGGGTCCCTGTGGCATAACCGACGAGGTACCCCTCCCAGGCATGTGGGTCGAGCTTGTTGCATCCTGGAGCCGTGTAGTGGATCCAACATTTAGATTTAATGCGACAAAGATGTCGTAGAGAGAGCGCTTGGCGTTTCCATTGGATGTATGGGATACTGTCCTTAATACGAGAATGTGGCGAGCAATTTTTAATGTAAGCCCATAACTGTTCGGGTAATCGAGACTCGAATAACACGGAGCGCAGATAATCCGCCATCGTTCGGTTGATCCTTTCGGCAATCCCATTCATCTGGAGGCTCGCTGGGTTTGTGCGTTGCACTTGTATTCCTCTTTCGTTGAGAAAATAAGCGAATTCTTTAGAAACGAACTCCCCGCCTTGATCAGATCGTATGGGTTGAACCTTCTTCCCTGCGACGCGTTCAACTCTCGCTAAAAAGTCTTTGAACGTGGCAAACACATCAGATTTCTCACGTATAGGTAAGAGTGGCGTCATCTATTACAGTGAATGCATAACGAGCGCCTCCTATCGATGCGGTGCAAGTCGGTTCCCAGACATCCATATGTAATAAGTCCAATGCTTTTGTTGTCGATGGGGATGTGTCTGGTTTATGAAAGGCCCGAGTTTATTTTCATGCTTACTAAGGCTATTAACACTTAAATTATTTAAATTATTGCGGTTAATCTTCATATTATCCTTAACTCGATACAGACCATATTTTTGTAAATAAGCATAAAACAAACACTCTCGGCTATTACGCGCATACACTTTCAATTGACCATTAAAAATATGTAAATTGTAACCTGCCTGGTCAATCTTCGCACTTAAAATTAAATTACGTTTAAATCCCTCTACAAAATAAACATTCTTTAATTCTAATTGGTTGTGGGCTCCGTTGCTGCCAGACGTACTCAAAAAAACATTACCACAGCCTGTGATACTGGCTGCCTCTTGGCCTAACTCTAATCTGGCTGGTGCCAAAGACTGAAAACTTTGAAAAAAACTACGTTTGCCACAAACGTGATCTGAAGCTCCAGAGTCAACATACCAAGCATCATTATCACAATCTGGAAAACTCGGTTCTCTAACACTAACCCCCAAAAACAATGCAAATAAAGCTTCTTGTAATTCCTTGCTTTTCTTGGGCTGTCCCTGGCCTCGATGTCCACTGCGGTCTCCGCGAGAGTCATCCGCCCGCTTCACGTGGGAGTTGGGGCAGTTGCGTGCTATGTGTCCTTTCTGGTGACAATTATAGCACTCCACGTAAGAAGAATTGTTCTTACTGCCTTTAGAGTTCTTGAAACGCTGATCAGGTTTCTTTCCAGATTTTGTAGTACTGTCCTGCAAAGCACTGATACTAAGTGCACTGGATTCTGGTGAAGGTGTACTGTTCACTGTTGTATACCTCCTACGCACACTTTCCGCAAGCAATGCGGCCGACACTTTATCAAAGGTGAAATCGTCGTCCTGTCATTGGTAGATTGCTTGGACCTGGTGCTCAAAGTCGCGTCGAATCCTATTAATCAAGGTGTAAGCCTTGACTTTGTCGTTAGGCTCTTGCTTAATGCTTTTTAGCTCATCAGCTGCTTGCTCCACTTGACCAATAAACACTTCTACGTCCTCGTTGTCTAATCACCGGATCGTGTACAAATCCTCGAGCAATTTGGCATTCCTTGCCACGGACGTAGGCTCATTGAGTTGTTTTAGAAAATCCCACACTTCCTTAGACGTGGTCAGTTTTAACAAAGACGGCTTTAGACAGAAATTGACACTATTACAGAGAATGCCGCGAACACGGGCCTTCCGCTTCTCATATTTCGCCTTCTCTTCAGCTGTTGCTGCTGCTTCTGGCGCTTTAATAGTGTCGTCATAGAATCTCCACGAATTCAACTCTTGTAAGAGTAGTTGAACATCCAGTTTCCAAGACTCATAGTTTGTTCGATCTAGCGGCGCAATTCCAGGCGCTGCTGACGCTGTTACTCCTTTGGTTGGCATGACTTCTGTAATGTCCTGCTGCTAACAATAACTTTTAAGGTGTAACCATCCTCTGCTACCATGTAGGAAATCCTGAATGCAAAGTCAATGCAGTTGAAGCAATAATAACTAAATTTTCTAACACCTTATCGTCTAGCACAGTATCTCAATGTCAGTAGGAAATATTTAAGTAACACAAAATATAACAATGTAAATGTAAACTAATAATTATATAATACTTTTATAAATCAACTCATGACATGGAAAAGTCAGAGAGAAATAAGTAATTAATAATTAATAACACATGGTATTATAAATAATTATTAGGAAGTTATTTAGTACCTTCTAAATAAATACTACTCGAAAGTAAACAACTTATCATATAAAATTCTACAACCCTGCAAGCTAATTTCAATAACAATTACTCATGTAAATTATACATTCTGTAATAAAGTCAAAAACCAAATAAATATTACTCAAATTACATGCTTTCTATGCTATACAAACTATGTATTCTTATAGCTAAATAATTACACTATTACATCACTAACTTTGATATATTTCACTTATATCTAGCAAGAACTTAAGCCTAATGTAAATGCTTAAACCTAACTTAAGATTATCTATGAAAATGTACTAAGATTTGTCTTAGAACATGCCTAAGCTCTCACGCTATGCGCGTGATCACAAAGAGCATGTCTATGTATGGGAATGCAAGCATCTTAACTCTATGAGCTCTGGAGTGAGTCTGAAAAAACTAGAGCTCCTGCTTTATTAGGAAACCTCCTATCCCATCTATGTTCCACAGTTTACTGGCCCAGACCAAAGCGCTATCTATAGACACAACTGAGCATGATGCGTTAGCAACCGCATCATGCACATAGCTTACAAATTGGCTATGCTAAAAATTATGGCGCATGGTGCCCAAATTAAGTACTATGTATCTACACCTTTGTTCCTACGGAGAACTATTGGACCCAGCAATTTTCTTTGAACAAAACACGCTAATAATACAAAACATTATTAAATAATAGATTATTTTTGTAAAATAACTCATTTTAACATACAAATGTGGAACAAAATCCATTTACATCACGGAACTTTAACCTAAGATACAACAGGTTTGATAAGCGACGCCGAGGCCTCTCGCCGCGACAGCGAAGAGATGCAACTCGATCTAGTGCAACCGGATGCTCTTTCGACCAAAAGAAATCCTGAGGCCAACGAAGCAATGTATCGGCTGATGCAGAACCTCGCGAACAGCAAGGCGACCAAGGACTAAGGGCAATTTTCCGACGGTTGACGATGGCACTATTGTTGTGTTTCATTTTTTCCTTATGTTCTATATTTCCATCCGGAACTGCTACATAAGCCTGTGGCATCTTCAGAAATACTTGTTACATTTGTTTTTGTATGGTAAAAGAAAAACTATTTATTATTGTGTGAAAAAATTTGTGTATAATTTTATCAAAATAAATATGTTTAATAAAAAAAAATTTAAAAAAAAATGAATGAATCAATAGTTGTATAGTTACATAAAATAAAAGTGTTCTTTATTTTTCAAAAATACAAGCGGATTATTTTATTGAACTTTGGAAGTGACAAAAGTAGTGGACCAAAGAGTATGACGCTGGTAGAATTATAATCCACTACTGACTATATGCATATACCCTCAGCGACCCTGATCAAATAAGGCAAAAGTGTGCTCACTTGCGCTTATTTTCAGGGCATGTGTGACGGTTCAAAACCGTATTCGTACAATAATTTGACACTAGGTGGCACGCGACTTTTAATGTGCAAACGACAGTGAGAAAGAGAGAAAACGACTGCTTCTCTGCATTTCACTGTTTAGTTAGAAGAAAAGAATAAATATAAACTGTATGTGCTAATAGATTTACTATTTGTCCTGCAAAAAGTAATAATTTACATTAATCAATGTAGAATTACCCCAAAAGGTGGAGAGTTGCACTGTATCTTAGCCAAGGGCACTGCACCTGTAAGGAATTAAGCCACGCGCCTGCGTATCCTACCCCTTTGGACCCCTGGACAGCAAAAGTGTTCTCGGTATCCAGTTCCTGTGTCCTGGGTATCCAGTTCCTGTGTTTTGGGTATCCAGTTCCTGTGTCCTGGGTATCCAGTTCCTGTGTCCTGGGTATCCAGTTCCTGTGTCCTGGGTATCCACCTCCCCTATCACCTGATTGAAGGGGATTCCCAGAGCTATGTTCCAATTGGAGCATGAGAGAACTCCAATGTTGACCAAATGCATATAAGGAGGTTTCCAGTCGGAACACAGCCCCTTGGCATTGAATACTGAACTGACTATATTCAGATTATATGTTGCACCTATCTAACAAATAGGTGCAGTTTCCCTCCGACGATGGAGACGCCTAGTCATTGCTGTGGCCAGAAGCCGTCCAAGTACATTGCCAATCTTTCTGGTTGATGCCGTCATATGCACTGAACGTTTCCTGGCGTGTGCCCCATGGCGCGGTGCAAATGATGAAGCTGCCACATGCATTAAAAATACCGTGCAGATGCACGACAATGAGCAATGCTGTGTGGCGATAGTAAGTCCCGGTTACGCTTAGCCCTAATTCCATGCTGATGCATGAAGAAGAATGCTAAGCGTGACAGTCTCCCCAGTCTCACCGCATTTAGCAGCGAGATCCCCAAGACACCGGCACACTCTAAACAAATACCATGCGAATGCATGAAGAAGAGTTTAAAGAGTGCTCAATTCCCTCCCCGTCTCATTGTTGACGTTAATTCTACTAAAAGACGTTACACGCTACAAAACAAACGTTGGACCCTGACGTTGTTGTGATGGTGCAGTAACCCGGAATTTCGGATGTTTTGACCAAATTACAGTATACAGAAGAACCACCTCTCAATTTTGAACTAAATATTTGCTAGTGTTTATATAAGTTATTATATATTTAAATGGCCAAATGTCGGCATATATTGTATGTGAATGTTTTATTCTGGTTGCATAAATTATAACCGCTGCCGCGATTATACTTGGGCTAATAAATGTCATGTATTGATAAAAGCCAACTTGTTTTCATTCCTGCACAAAACACTCTCAAACCAAAAATTTGTACTCAAACATGCGTGACTACCGAAATGACCCGCTATGCTTCAGATGACGCATGCTCCGGGACTAATAGTTCTGCCCCCAGAACGTCATCGTCACAAGTGGAAGGACTCAAACCATATAAAGAAAGAGAAGAGGAAATTAGTGATAAAATAGGAACTGAGCTTAGTAAAAAAAAAGGAAAAAGAAGAAAGTGGAAAAGAGAAAATAATAAATATAAAACCAAAATATAAAACCGAAAGGACGTTTTATTGAGGACTCAGACCAAATTTCGTTAAAATCACTCTTTGAACCGAAAGAATTAAACGAAAATAGCGTGAAAACAGTTAAAGATGAAAATACTTAATTGACAAAACCGTCGCCAGATGGCGCTAACGTGGAAGTGACGTCATCTGACTTCCGGTCACGCCGTTTGAGAAAAAAAGATAAAGTAGACTACCGCCATTACTACTAATTTTCTCAAAGTGAACACGCGCATAGCGTGTGAGAGGAAAGAAATTAGCGGTTATATTGTTATAAAATTTCGAAATATTGTGATATAAGTGTAAATAATGATTTGAAAGTGTTTTTGAAAGGGTATAATTGAGAATTGTTTTGAATAGTGTGAATTTAGTGTATAAAACATCGTCGCAAGTATTCGTGCGGTGATTAATTTTGATATATTATTTGAATTTGAATTTTGATTATTATTAATTTAAGTGTACACATGTGTTTGATTAATTTTGGATTAATGAATTATTGTATAATTTAACTAATTTAGCGATAGTGTAAATATTTTGTTGAACAGTTTTAATTTGAATAATTTTAAATATTGTGTTAGTTAAGTGAAATTTTTTATGAAAATGGCAGCAAAATATCCGAGTGATGCGGATTCTGATTCGGATATATCAGTTAAATCAGGTGAATCGACGTAATTTTTTGGACTTTATACTCGAACACCAGAGAATACTAGTTCGGCATTGAATGATATTACGGAAGAGTTAGCGACTGTTAAAATAGATTCAATAATGGAGGTGATCGAATGTGAGACACCATATTCAGCTAGTAAGGAAAATCGAAAGGATGATTTGATTACGAAAACGGAAGCTAAAGGAAAGAAAATTGCTAAGAAAGCAGCGTGCCGGAAAATGTTACGGAAACATAAACGAGATGCTGAAACAGCAGAGAAGCAAGCAAGAACTGGGAAAGGCATAAAAATCGCAAAAGAAAGACAACTTAAGACAGCGAAAAGGAATACTAAACGACTTGAGGAAATAAAAACGGAACACCAAAATATTTTGAAGGCGATCAGCGAAAAGAAATTGAAAAGAAAAACCGGAATTGTTAATTATCTATTGTGGTTTAAAAATGAAACTAGGTTAGCATTAACAGAGGCTAATATCAGAAAGCAAAAGGAAAAGGCAACAATGCTAGCTAAAAGAACTAGATTGGATATTCCAAAACTGGATTATACTCCGCGAAAACCACTGTCATACAGTGTGGGTTTGTCAGTGGTCCAGGAATGGGAGGTCAATATCTTAATTGAAAAAAATTTAAAATTTAATTTAGATGAGGTGCGTATTCAACATCTTACGCGTAGTATTAAGAGACAAGGGTGCGATATGGCATCGGAAAAAATTCGGGATTCGGAGAGAATGTTTATTCGGTTTTCGCAGAGACGCTATTTTTCCAAAGAAATACGGGATCTGAAAGAGAAACGAGAGTTTGAGAAGACATCAATTTTACAGAATCTCGAATTGTTTAAAGATCAAAAAGGAAGTTTACGATTGAGAACCCGTCTGGTAAACGCTCAGTTGTCATTTTTGGAGAAATATCCCATCGTGTTACACCCAGACTGTTGGGTGACGCATCTGGTCGTACGAGATGAGCAGTTGAAACACAGGGATATTAGCAAACTTTTATATTGGGTTCGGGATGTCTATTGGATCCTGCGAGGAAGAAAAGTGATAAAATTGGTTATTTATCATTGTGCCGTTTGTCGTGTTGGAAAATTGACAAAAAACAAACTATTGATTGGAGACCTGCTGGATGCAAGAGTTACGCCATCCGCGCCATTCGTAAACGTTGGAATCGATTACATGGGACTTGTGTTAGGAAAAGAAGACCAATATGGCACACTTGCGCAGTGGAAATTCTAAACTCTGCCATAAAAAGCATTTTGAAAATCATCGATTATAGACATATTAAAGATACGCATATTAAAATTTATTAACCCAGAACGTTTTCGACCAATCACGGTCTTCCTCAGTGGGTTGATGAGGATTTTAATAAAAAGTTACAAATATATACAAAAGTTTTTGCGAACGTGCGCTGAACGTCACGGACAAAGCGCGTATATTGGACGTATAGGCGCCATTTTTCGTGATGTTAGGCCTACGTTCATATGAAGGGTTTCGAATTTGTCGTCTGCTAGTTTTTGGCTTGTTGCGCCTTTAAAGTGCGCTTGCTTCTTCTAGCTTCTACAAATTCTACTGGCCTCTCTGAAGGTTCCTCTGGCTTCTTTGCAGTGTCTATTGTTTTTGTGACCGAATCCAACAAAACGGTTCCGCTAATTTCAGCTGCTTCAACCTCTGCCACTTTATTTTTGAAATCTAGGACTTGGTCAGGGTACAGTGTGGTGAAACACCACTCTGTATCCTTTGCCCCCCCTATTGCTATTAAGATACTTGCCCTTGCTAATCATCCTATTGATGTGCAGGCTTTCCCTGCTTTCACGTAATGTTTTGTTGTCTTCCTGTTCGATCATGAATGATTTAGACAAGTCAAACGAGTGTGTGTCCTTTGTTTCGACCATATGCCTCACTAGGGCACTTTTCTCGTTCCTGTCTTTGATCATTGTCTCATGTTTGCGCATTCTTAAGGCCAGAGTCTTACCAATCTGCCCTATATAGATCCTGTTGCACATGGTGCACGGTATCCATCTATATGGATTTTCGGAGTGGGCAGTTGGGTGCGACTTAATACCGTGCTTTTATTGTGTTTTGCAATTTTTCCCTGATGTTCAAAAGCTTGGCTTACCTTTTTGTTTATCGTGCTATTTGGCATGCTGCCGAGGTAGTGCGTGTGAGTTTGGTCCTGCTTTGGTCTTGGAAATCGCTTTTGGTGTCGCCATTCGTTACACCACTGGTCGACCGTGTGTTTTGGGTACCCGCTACTAAAAAGCAGCAATACAAACTGTGCGTAGGTACACCAGAATAATTATGCAGTGTGTTGCAGACTTTACAAGCACAACCGCATTCAACTATATCCAACTTGGATAAGTTCAGTGCAAATAAATAAATGTTAAACTAAAGAAACTAGTGACTTTTCCACCTTGTGCAAATTCTAGGTTTTGATCTTAAAACCTCTAAACTAAGACTAAAACTGGACAGCTACCCTGTGCTGGATCCAGCAGAAAACTAAACTGAGAGAAGTTATCTCCTATTGGAAAACACACCTTGTGCTTTCCTAAGCAAACAATGTCCAATGAACAACTCTTATAAATGTAAAGAACAACCAAAGTTCAAAGAAGAGAACAATCTAGTTAGATGAAATCCATGAAGAAATCAACCTCAAATTTAACAAGTCCTCAATGCCACACTTGAAAGTTAGTGGCAAACTCTCATAAGTAAGTTAAACTCTAGAGAGTGGCACAGAGCTAAGACCATGTCTATAAGCTCTGCCAAAAAGCAGCTCTCTGAGCTCTACCTGCCAGTTATAAAAAGCTTTATGGAAGAGCCTACTTTGTGTATACTAATTACTCACAGATGGACTAGTCTGTGAATAATTAGTGCAACGCCGTCTATTGGCTGTAATCCGCAATTTTTATAGCTAGTTCTCCCATAAATAGCCCATATGCGTGGTCAACGCTCAGACTCGCATTTCAAGCGCATTTCATGCGCTAGATGGCGTTTTTTGTACCGATGACATGCTCCTAGCATGTGATGCTATTAACAGTGCTACTAGAGTGAATTCCACTATCTAAATTCACTTTTATTTCACTGGCAGACATGAACTATTTGTGTGGTTGCCCCACCTGTGGCCATTGTCTACACTACACCCCCCACAAACACCCCCACAATGTAAACAGGGGGCGAGGGAGGCTATGGATCACCGCAAAACAAATGTTGGCACAAATCCTTGAGCCTGTCTGCGGCGAACCACTTGGTGAAGATGTCGGCGACGTTCCATTCGCTTCGTACCTTCGCAAGGGTAAAATATCCCTTCTCTAGCCAAACTCGGATGAAATAGTATCAAATCTGGATATGTCTCGTCATTGTTTTCTCTATTTCCTTCTTTAAGAACTTTATTGAAGATAGAGAATCTGTGTAGATGGTTGGTGCTACTACTGCCTCCCAGAGGCTGCAGTACTCAAACAAAGACGAGATCCACACAATGCACAAGAGCAAGGTACTCTGCCTCCATGGAACTGCAAGCTATGGACGTCTGTTTCTTGCATCCCCAAAGAATGACTGCACCCCCTAGGTATATGACAAACCCGCCAAAGCTTTTGCAGTGCGACAGGTCTGTCGCCTATGAGACGTCTACGAAGGCGTACATTTGTGCCTTTTTCGCATTTGGACAAGTCAAGTGCGTAGTGTGCAGTGTTTACGACATACTGCAACACTTGTAATAGCAACTTGACGTGGCTCAGTGAGTGCTCAACATTGTACTGGCTCAAGTACGTCACTGGGTATAAGATATCCGGTTTTGTACGATTAGCCAAAAACATGAAGCTTCCCACCAGTGACCTGTAAGGAAACGTCTGGTCAACTTGGTGGGCTTGGCATAGTTCAATTGTTGTGCCAACACTCACTGGCACCTTGACCAGCCTTTCGATAAAGTCTTGCTGGTGGGTTCTGACACGCTCTTGACTCCTGTCAAACTGAACTTCCAGAAGCTTGGTCATCCTACCTAGATTGACTATATTAAATTTTGTGGAAATCAGGGCCAGCAACTCTTCCTTGGTTTCTCCAGTATCTGTGAAGAGCACCATGTCGTCTACGTACACCAGCAAGAGAGCCTTCTCGCTGTATGTGTAGATGCAGTTGCAGCCTATAACTTTCCTAAAACCTACATCTTGGAGCGCAGAGTCCAAGGTCTGGTACCAACACCTAATGCTTTGGTGCAGCCCGTGTAGAGCTTTTGTGAGGTACCATACTTTACTTGTCTCGTATCCATCCATAACCATGTGAATGGGTATGTCAAGGACGCCAAAGAAGTAGGCACATTTATCATCTAGTTGGGTGTCCACCTAGCCCCTAAGCATTGCCAATAGGCAAAAGAAGAGACGCACCAATGTGAAATTGACTACTGGGGAAAACATTTCCTGATAGTCATCGTTGTGAGTTTGGCGCTAACCCTGCGCTACTAGGCAAGCACGATAGCGCTTGATGTTTTCTTCAGCGTCCCTTTTCAACTTATATATCCATTTATTCCCGAGGACTTTACTCCTCTGATTTTGCTCCACCACGGTGAATACGTTTCGCTCCTGAAGCATCGCAATCTCCTCATCCATTGCAGACTGCCAGTTTGCTACTTGGGAAGAAGCAATAGCTTCTTCATATATCGTGGGTTCTACGACAGCGTTGTATACATGCACCATGTTAGTGACTGGAGCTGGAATATCCTCAGGGTCAATCACCATTGACACAACCTGTCTCGAGGGCGCAAATGAGTACTTTGTTAAATCCGCAACTTTATTTTGCGCCTCATAGTAACGTTTTACTTCCACACTGCTTCTCAGTGAACCTTGACCATCTGGTGCATAAAATTACACATCCTTATGATCTTTTGACTTTCCAGATTGTCGCGTTACTTCCTCCCTTTGCCAACTGCCCGGCATGGCCGTGTTTACCGAAATTCTCGGTAGCTTTTGGCCGATTGCTGGCGTTTCATTTTTGGCTGGCTCAGATTTGAGCTCTCGCTTGGAGGGTGGCACCGGGGCTTCTGCAACTGGTTGCAGAACCTGTGAGCTAGAATCCTCGTCCTCATTATTGGACTCGGTATCCAAGTCATCTAAGTTCTTAATAAAGGTAGGAGTTGGGATTTGCAATTCCGGGGTTCTCGTGTTATTGACGACATCTATTCTAGTGTCAGCAAACTGCAACCATTCTCTAGTTCGTCAAACACCATGTGTTTGGTTTCTACCACCGCATCGTTGACCGGGTTCCAAACTCTATAACCTCGGGTTCGCAAAGCGAAGCCAACCAAGATCTCTTTCCAGGCACAATCCGCCAGTTTTCCAGCTTTGGTTTGACTGGGCATGTGCACAAAGCACAATGATCCTGGCCTGAGATGTTTCACACTGATCGTTGCATTGCATAACTCTGCACAGGGTATCTTACCTCCTGTTGACGCATGCGGATATCTATTCTTTAGATATGTTACCATCAGTGCAAATTCTGCCCATAAAGATTTGAGCAGCCCAGTGTCTATAAAAAATGAACAGACATCATCAACTATTGTACGATTAATTCGCTCAGCAATACCATTCATCGCCGGATGGTACGAATTAGTACGTTGAATCTGGATCTCTTTTTCCTCTAAAAAGTCGTTAAAAGCCGTTGAGCAATATTCTCCGCCTCTATCAGAGCGGATTGCCTTTATACGGCAGTCGAATTGGCGTTCGACACGTACGAGAAACCTTTTAAAAGTCTCAAACGCCATATTTTTTGAGACCATGGGGAAAACCCATGTATATCTTGTAGCATTGTCCACAAGACAGTACAAGTAGTTTGCCCCACCCAAGGAAGGCAACTGGCTAGGACCCCACAGATCCATGTGGATCAAGTCCAGGGGAAACGCTGACCAGTGGCCATCACTGCGAACATGCGACTACTTTGTAGATTTTGCACGTCGGCATGTATCGCACAAAATATTGGAAAATTCTCCATTACAATCCATTCCATTTACACGTGGGTTCTTCAAAAGCCCGAGCATGCCCTTGGCATGCATATGGGCAAATCTACAGTGTCACGTTGATGCTGTAACCGCATTTGAGGCTGGCAAAGGTGTCTGCAGAGTCTGGGCTGATTTGTCCTGTTTTCGCCTTTTAGTCACATCGGCATACGAGGATAATGTACCACTCTCTGTAGCTGTATTAGGACTAGCACAAACTGTATCGTTCAGGACAGACACGTTGGCTTGTACCCTGTACAGACCATCAGCATCCAACATCGCGTAAAGTAAGTATTTCCGGTTCTTCCGGTCATAAATGCTAAATTTCCCGCCGAAGATTGAACAAGATAGTCCAGCTCTATCAATCTTGGCTACGCTTATTAAGTTTCTTTTGAACCCTTCAACAAAATAAACGTTCAGTAACTGTAATTTGTGAGTTCCCCCGTCTACTCTAGTGTGTAGACTCACGGTTCTCTGACCTGTGATCTTGGAAACTCCCTTCCCTAGCTCAAACTTAATTGGGCTTATTTCTTTGAATGTGGAGAACAACGCTCTTTGTCCACAGACGTGGTCGGACGCGCCACTGTCTACGTGCCAAACACCTGTGACGATATTCTGAACATGTGCTCTGTGCACTGTTGCCAAAAATGCCTCGTCGCCAGACTTGGAAGAACCTGTACGAGATTTTTCCGTGCGGCTAGTCTGGATTGTAAGTTGTCGGGTACTGGGACAATCTTTGGCATAATGCCCTTTACCATTGCAGTTATAGCAGATGGCTGCGGAGAAGTCCTTTTGCTTCTCTCCATCCTGCTCCTGTGTACGTTTTGGCACTGGTCTCTCTTTTTTAAAGTTGACCGACATAGCGCTGGTTGCCCCTACATCTGGGGAGCTAACTTTATAGCGCCTGCGTGCGCTTTCATCTAGCAGCGCTTGTGATACCTTTTCAAAGGTAAAATCCTTTTCTGTCCAATGATAAATTGCTTGCACCTGATTCTCATAATCGGCCCCAACATGATTTACGAGCATATATGCAAGGACTCTATCATTTGGTCCTTGTTTGATTGTAGCCAGCTCGTCAGCCGCTAGCCATACGCGAGCTATAAACGCATCTACCTCTTCGCCAGTCTTTTTTCTGATTGAAAAGAACTGCTCTTGTAAGCGAGCCTCTCTGGCTACAGACGTTGGTTTGAACACCTTCTTTAGATGTTCTCATACGTCTTTTGCTGTCTCAAGCTTAACCAGCATTGGTTTTAGCCTGGGAACAACTGAATTACATACAATGCCCCTGGCCTTAGCCTTGCGCTTTTGAAACTTTGCTTTCACTTCTAGTGAAGCAGTGTCAGGCAGGGCCGCGGCACTTCCATCATGAAAGTCCCACAAGTTCAATTCTTGCAAAAGCAATTGGACATCCAGTTGCCAAGTCTCATAATAATCTTTGTCCAACAAAGTAATGCCGGCGGTCGCCGAGCATTGGAGCGAAGCGTTTGATTTTGCCATTCAAAAATCAATTTATCCAACTATGTGAGACCAGTCCTCTCTCTAGAGAATCATCCTTTGCTACCAAATGTTAGGAAAAAAAGACCAATATGGCACACTTGCGCAGTGGAAATTCTTATCTCTGCCACTAAAAAACAGCAATACAAACTGTGCTTAGGTACACCAGAATAATTATGCATTGTTTTGCAGACTTTACAATCACAACCGCATTCAACTATATCCAACTTGGATAAGTTCAGTGCAAATAAATAAATGTTAAACTAAAGAAACTACTGACTTTTTCACCTTGTGCAAATTCTAGGTTTTGATCTTAAAACCTTTAAACTTGTGACGATGACTTTCTGGGTTTAGATTATTTGGTAGTCACGATCACCATTTGGTAAATCTGTGCAAGCGCGTGAGAGAAATAAAGAGGCAAGTGGTTCTCAATACATTACATTTATTATAACGCAGGATAACCGTGATTACGGTTATCGGTTATGCAATTAAATAATCAATTATACATGGTTCTATGCCGACATTTGGCCAATTATATGTTACACGTTACTTTATACATGGGACTAGATCGGATACTTAACCGATCGCGTGTGCGGTTCTTCGGTGTGTACTTCTCGGGGGATCCGATGTTCGATGCGGGCTGCATCGTCATAACAACGTCATGGTCCAACGTTTGTTTGGCTACAGGTTAACGTCTTTAGCAGGAATAACGTCGTGTTTTGATTTTGTAACTTTGTGGAATAATGGGAAAGGAATTGGACACGTATGGGGCTACTCGATCGAGTGCAACAGTCGGAATTCACCCAATACATGTCGGTATTGGGAATCCAGCCGCTAAATGCGG
>JAQFXT010001889.1:0-14665 GCA_034683725.1 Strigamia crassipes
AGGAAGCGGCAGATCGCCAACCTGGACGCGGTAGATCCTGGACGCGGTAGATTGAGACGCGGTAGATACGCGTCCCCGATTGAATGCCACTATAGAATGCCACCAATTTCGAGTAGAAATTGCACGTGGTATGCAAATATTTGCTTAAACAATTCATCAGAGACAATTAAATATTTTTACAAAAAGGTTAAATTACGCATTTAAAATATAGAAATAAGCAGAAATTAATGCACGTAGACACAATTTTCGTAAACCATAACTTATAATCACTAAACACGGTTCCGTTAATTTGAATCGGCGGGAACCAAATCCGCGCGCGAATTAAAAATGGTCCCAAATCCGCGCGGATTAAAAAAAATTATGAAATAAAATAAGTAATAAATAAAATTGGAATGTCCTAAATCCGCGCAAATCAACGTTTTCTTAACTCATTAATTAAATTGACCAGCAATTAACAACAAAAGCTAAAAATAAAAGCATAAAAATTTAAATTCTAAGCTCAAATGTAACTAGTAAAACATAAAGAAAAATGAAATTAAATAAAGATAGAAGTATGAAATAAAGCGAAACCGTTATGAAAAATATAAAACTAAAAAATACAATACAGGCGTACGTGTCAAAGTAATTGAAAAAGATTGAAAATTTCACCAAATGATCCGTGTTCAAAACCGTTAATTTATTTTTCACAAAGCAATCAAACGTAATGTTAATGTATCACTTTACGATGTTTGTGGCAAAGTTTGTTTATCTTTTTGCGAATCAGTTTGATTTATTTGTCGATGAGTGGCAGTACCGATCAAGCGTGAATTGCAGTACATTTTTGCGGTACATTTTTGCGGTTTTAGTAGATGTACCGAGACTAAAAGTACATTTTTTTAAAGTACCGTGTCCTGTAAATAACGTTACTTTTAGCGACCAACATTTTTTATTTAACATTAAAAAAACACTCCACGAGTTTCAGCCCGATAGTGTCGAATGAACGATGAACGATATACACATTAAACCATGGGCGATAATACGAACCTCTTGAACTTTGTTGTAAAAAAAACTCGCTCGGTTTGTGTTGGGCCGGAAATGTACCGCACTACCGACACATGGTACTCAGTGCTAATTACTAGCGGTCCCGGTACTAGTACACGGTATTTAGAAGTATTTTATCCGTACCGCGTCTTTGCGTTACACCTCTGAAATATTTACGTTATAATTTATCACGCAAATAGTCTGTGTTTTGGTATTCTCACGATATTTCAGTTACTGCTAGCAATTAGCACCGAGTGATGTAACCTAGCGAGTTTCTTTTGCAACCGAGTTGAAACGGCTCGTATTGTCGCCCATGCACTATTTAGCAAATCGCTTTCAACGGGAGCAAACGAGTCTCGTTCAACGACAGTGTGGTAATGAATAATGAAAAATATGCACATTAAACCATGGGCGACAATACGAGCCCCTTGAACTTGGTTGCAAAACAGACTCGTTCGGTCTAGCATTGGGTCGGTACTGGACATAAACTCCCGCGGTACCGGTACAAGGTATTTTAAAGTACTCTGTCTGGTACCACGTTTTTGCGGTACATCTCATGTTATCCGAAATATTTACGTTATAATTTATATCGTACGTAAACGGTATGTTTAATGTACCTGTTGATGTCACATTAAAACAGGTAAGTAATAACTTAGGGTTACAGATATCATTCAACATTTAATTTTCCATTTTCTACGTTCTTTTTGTGCTTGTGTCTTTTGTATTTTGTATTTTAATTATTTAAATTGTTATTACGTAATAATAAAATAGCAGTTCCAACATGATTTTATTTTTTATTTACTCGAAACGCAAAGTTAGTGAGTTTGAATAGAAACGGTTCCCAGGATTTTCACATTTAAAAATCAATTTAGTCGGCAGTGCATTTGGAATTACTCTTATTTGTATCGACCAATATCTCTTATACGGATCGTAACCTGAAAAATAAAGAATAAAACAAAACAAATTTTCACATTTACCAACTTACGACAAAATAAAACAAATTGAAGTTTATTTACCAACGTGTGCTGTGTTTTGATCACTGTCAACATCAACTCCGTTCAACGACATGATTGGTTTCTTGCTAGCAGATCCGTAAAAACAACGAAACGAATAAAGTCCACCATTTTCTTTAGATATCCAATAATCGCCATTATTCAAACGCACGCTTTTAACATCCGACCAAGAGTAGAAGTCGACTGGAGGATGCGAACCATCTGAAACACAATTCGCCATTAAAACCACAAAATCCGAGTAAAATTGCTCACTTACCATCATTCGGGTAAATGTGAACACACGCTGGCCACTCTGCAGTCCATTCTCCGTTATTGCAACTTGTCGATGCGTTTCCTACCAATCGAAACTCCTGTGGAGATGTGCAGCGAAATGCCAAGTTAGTCGACTGTCTGAAGTATTCTCGAACTCTCTTAAGCAGGGTTCCATTTACAAATACGTCCATATTGCAATAAGAACCCGCTCGGCATCCTACGTCTTGTGTTTCAACAAAAATAATGATGTCATTTCTGAATATTCTAATATTACACACCTTGAGTTTGTGGCCGCTTAGTTGCGACAACACGTCCAACAGTTGTTTTTCTTATTGGTGTGTCTGTAACAACAATGTTGATTCCTTGCGATATTCCAGTCGAACTTGTACACTTGTAGTATCCTGCATGTCTTTCTTCCACTTTTTTGATTAAGTATTCGTAATATTCTCCTACAATATCAATTTATTATGAGAACAAAAATCTTTTTACGTTTTTATTGTATTTAACTTTATACCTTGTCTGGAGTTCCCAAAATTTGCTTCTCCCTTACTCCATTTCATAGTTTGAGCGTTGTTTCCAACCCACCAGCATCGAAATGTAAATTGAGATCCGCGCGGAACTTCCACATTTCCAGATTTGTATTCGATTTCTTCACACCCATCCAATTTGTAGGTAATGACATCACCTTCTGAATCTGTTCAATTAGAAGTAACCAAAATACCAAATAAATTATCATATAAAACGCACAAAAATGTAAAACATTAACAATTTTCATCAACGAGATTTATAAATCTCTAGTTTTACAAAGATTTATTTTAAGATTTATGGATTTATTTTAAAATTAATAGATTTATTTTAAGATTTATGGATTTATTTTAAGATTTATGAATTTATTTTGAATTATATGGATTTATTTTGAAATTTATAGATTTATTTTAAAGTTTTTTTGGAATATATATTGAGATTTATAAATTAATTTATAGATTTAATGTGTGATTTAGAGATTTAACGTGTGATTTAAAGATTTAAAGTGCAATTTAAAGATTTAATGTGCGATTTAGAGATTTAATGTGTGATTTAGAAGTTTAATGTGTGATTTAACAATCTACTGACAAGATTTATAATAAATGTCGGCCCTCTTGGAAATTTCGTACCTGGATATGTAGGAGCTGTAGGGCCAACTTCCCCTCTTGGAACAACCATTGTGGCTCTCGGTTTGCAGTACATTTCTTCATTCCAATGACCATCGATACACACGTAAATTGTTGGTTTGTTTGACTCATCGTATTCATCATAGTCTGAATCTTCATCACAAAACAGAATTACGTGTCCCAAATGTTGAATAAACTTTCCAGGCTTGATCTACAAGTAATTTAAATGAATTTTTAACCGATTTCAATTTTTTAAGTTAATTTTGGTTACTTTTCCCCCATCGTACATGTAGTAAGCTTCTGAGAAAGGAAGTTCGGGTAATTCACAACTATCTGTAATGCATCGACATAAATTTCTCGTTAGTCAACATGTTACAATGAAATGAAACGCAACTTGCCATCTGGAATGGCTGTACACAGCACTCTACCACTCCATTTGCCATTGACACATTTATACGTCGCTGTTGCTTCAGTTGCATCGCAAAATAATTTAATTTCTTGTTCATGCGGAACATAATTTCCAGGTTCTATCTGTTTTAAGAAAATTAATTTGTTTATTTATTTGTATATTTATTTATGTGCAATTTCAGCAATTTTTTGTTTACCTTTACACTGCCGTGCAGAAAGTAGGCATTTGTTATGTCAGGTTCAGGTACTTTACACTTTTCTATAATTCAAAAACAAAGAAAAATATATTTTTGCATTTCATAATATCATGCATTAGACAAATTTAAACAGTTTTGTACAAAAGCAACAAACTCTCAATGGTTGAACTCATTAAAAAACTTCTCCACAATTCAGTTTAAAAAATGGCACCGCAGCAAAGCCATGTGGCAGCGGGGAACAAAATTTTCATCCAATGGGAGAATGTCAAGGCCGGATTATGAGGGTTCTAGGGGGCACAGGCCGCGAGCACCCGATATTAAAGACTCCTGGGAGTGATAAATAAAATTATAACATTGTAAAGCAAGAAAAATTTATTTTTAAATAAGCACACCTTCCCTGTAAGAGGCCCAACCCTTCAGGGCCAGTTTACAGAAAGGCCGAGGGCCCCTGGTACACACACAAAATGCATTTTTTGACATGAAAATGCATTTTACCATATGAAAATGCATTATTTTCACATAAAAGTGCATTATTTTCACCTAACCTAACCTAGAAATAGCACGTGGATAATTTCTACACAAAATCGTGTAGAAATAGAACGTGGACTATTTCTACACAAAATCGTGTAGAAATAGCACGTGGACTATTTCTACACAAAATTGTGTAGAATAGCACTGAGATATTTCTACACAAAATTGTGTAGAATAGCACTGAGATATTTCTACACGAAATCGTGTAGAAATAGCATGCAGCTATGTCTACACAAAATCGTGTAGAAATAGCACGTGGACTATTTCTACACAAAATCGTGTGAGAAATAGCACATGGACTATTTCTACACGAAATCGTGTAGAAATAGCACGTGGACAATTTCTACACAAAATCGTGTAAAAATAACACCGAGCTACTTCTACGCGAAATCGTGTAGAAATAGCACGTGGACTATTTCTACACAAAATCGTGTAAAAATAACACCGAGCTACTTCTACACGAAATCGTGTAGAAATAGCACGTGAACAATTTCTACACAAAATCGTGTAGAAATAACACTGAGCTATTTCTACACAAAATCGTGTAGAAATAGCATGTAGCTATTTCTACATAAAATCGTGTAGGAATAGCACTGAGCTATTTCTACCCGAAATCGTGTAGAAATAGCCACTCCGAATTTGGCTTCAATTGGAGTTTTGGAATATGTCAACTGTTTTCGGCATGACGAGTCTGACGACGCGCACAGCTTAAAACTAATAAAATAACGATGAAAGTCCATTGTCAACTGTTTTCGTTTTCGTTTACACGGCGGCGCGGAATTGGGACCGCAATACCGGCTGGCGGGGAATTGGGACCGTAATACCGGCCGACACAGAATTTGGACCGCAATATCGGTAGGCGCGGAATTGGGACCGCATACCCCATTGTCGCGATAAAAACCGGCGCAGAAATGGGACCCAATTCGTTTTTAAAATTTCATTAAATTAAATACCGCGCGGAATTGAGACACCGCGGATAGGAACCCAAATAGCACGGAGTAGGTACGCGCGGAATAGGCCTGACGTAAATGCATTATTTCATCAGAAAGTGTACTATTTATCGTTGAAAAATACATTTTTTTGGCGCAAAATGAAAGTTATTTTCCATAAAAACGCACTGATTTTTCTGGAATATGTTGCAAAGATGTCATTTCTGAATATTCTAATCTAGGGGCCCTTCTCACAAATTATTGTAATTAAAAAAATTTTTTCTCGAGAATTACCAAAACCTATAAATCCGCTATTTATTCATGGGCCCCACCCCGCTCCCAAGATAAGTGCCCCGGGTCCTCCTGAAGCCTTAATCCGGCCCTGAAAAATATTGCATCATTTTAAAGATGTTTTAAAAATAATACCTAAAATACCAGTACTAGACACTGTCGTAGTTCCAACAGTCGTTGTTCCTAAAAGAAATTAAGTAAATGTTTCGATTCCAGTGAATTGAATCTTAAAAAACACTTTACTTAATTCACAGCTCATCTCATTACTCCAAATGCCATCCAAGCATTTATAACTATTGGTAGGTTTATTTTCCACAGTAAAATCCATATAGTCGTAAAATGCATTGCAGAATAATTCAACATGGCCCAGATGTGGAACAAAATTTCCACTTTTCAACTGCAAACAATCAACATGTTACAACTTAATTATCATCCACCGATTTCAAATGTTAAATATAATCTGTTTATGTTTACCTCTTTGTCCTTGTACATAAAAAAATAAGCCTCCGATGCATCGATTTCACGTAGTTTACATCGTCCTATAATAAGAAAATTAATGTAATATTTGATATTTGTATTGTGTGTAATTATTACGCCTGCAAAACGGTGGTGGTGAAGACCATTTATAAATTCCATTTATTAATTTACACGTGGCAGAACGTTCACCGTCCATTATCGTGTTAATATCACATTTATAGCTCACACGTTGATTCAATTTCCTTCCTTCTAGATAATCGATTCTTACGTATTTTGGTGTCTTTGGTTGCACACATTCGGTTCCTAAATTAAAGTATTTAATCCACAACATTTTTAACCAGAAAACAATGTATACTTATAGGTTTCTTAGTCTTTGGTATTGGTGTTGGTATTGGTGTTGTGGTGATTTGTGTAACACCTATTGATTCGCCAAGGAATTTATTAATTGACGCAATGTTTAAGTGATTTCAGCCTCGTACCGTACCTTTACAACGAATTTCACTACTCCATTTTCCATTTACACATTTGTGAGTGCTCGTTGCTTTGTTTAATTGTTCACCATAGTCGTAGTCATAAATTGAATCGCAAAACAATTCAACTTGTTGCGAATGTTTAACGTAATCCCCAGGTGCTATCTGTAATTATTTTAAAATTAAATTGAACATTAATTAATAAGTAAACAACTTCAAGGTTCCTATACCTTCACAGAATTATACATCAAGTAAGCAATCTTTACACCTAGTTCAGGAACCCTACAACCAACATTAGAACCAGACTCCGTCGTTGTAATTACATCTGATGCTGTAATTTAGTACATAAAACAATACGAGTTACAGTACGCAATAATCTTGTACTCATACTTGATTTGCAGCGAATTTCTCTACTCCATTTTCCATTGACACATCTATGTGTACTGGTTGCTTGCTCGGGGTAATCATAATCATAAATTAAACCACAAAACAACTCGACACGTTCTAAATGATTAACATAACCTCCCGGTTCTATCTGCAATTATTTATTATTGATAAATGAAGTGATGAACTGAAATCTCACCATCTTTATGCAAACCTTTGCATTCTCGTGCATAAAGTAACCAATCTCGACGTTAAGTTTAGGTAATTTACACTGTCCTGTAATTTATATATAAATATGACGCGTTTATAAACATTTATCCGTTTATTTAAACCGTGAAACAAAATCCAATACGTACTTAAAGGGCCTGGCTTTGGTGATGTTGTAGAAATGAGTGTACGACCACCTATAGATTTGATACGGAATTCAATAAATGTTATACCCGACGGTATAAATTATTCTAGTCTCATACAGCCCACCTGGTACACAGAGAATTTCACTACTCCATTTGCCATTTTCACATCTGTGAGTGCTAGTCGCTCGAGTTGATTCACTGTAATCGTAGTCGTAACTTGAGTCGCAATACAATTTAAGAGTTTTTAAATGTGGAACGTAATCTCCAGGTTCCATCTGCAATTAATGTATTCATCGAAAATAACAAAGAAACAAACAATTTTCAAGTTTAGCTTACTTTTACAGTGTCAGATATGAAGTAACCATCCTTTATATTTAGTTTAGGTACTTTACACTGCGCTGTTAAGTAACAAAAGCGTTAATTGTAGTTGGTAATACGGATTTGTAGTTTTACAACAATTACCTGCAAGCCCAGACTTCGGTGTTGTCGGAATTTCGCCTATAGATGTATTGATTTAATGCGTAACTTAATAAAGTTGTTAAATCATCATACGGTACCTTCTTTACAGCTGATTTTATAGTTCCACTTGCCGTCTAAGCATTTATACGTTGTTCCTGGTTTACTCGGGACACCAAAATCCCAATAATCATCCTCGCAAAATACCACAACATCGTGTCGATGTGGAACATAATTTCCAGGTTCGATCTGCAATCAGTTGTTGATCAACTGTTAATTTTGGATTATTGCATTTCTGTTTACTTGTTTGTTGTGGTACTGAATATAGACGTCCGTGGAGTCGAGATCGGGCACTTTACAGTTACCTAAAATTCGGGAACTCTTATATTAATTAATTGTTATGGTGTTTTGGATAATTTTTACGTCTGCAAAACGGTGGTGGTGAAGACCATTTAAAAATTTCATTTTCCAATTGACATACAGCGATTTCTTGGCCTTCCATCGTCGTGTGGTCACCGCAAGTGTACTCGACTCGTTGTTTCAATTTTGTTCCTTCAAGATAACGAATTTTCACGCCTTTTGGCGGTTTTGGTTTTCCACAATCGTTTCCCTTAAGACCAGATTCAGTCGTTGTCGAAACTTCACCCGATTCTTCAGATTCTATCGATGGAACACGAAGTTAAGCGAGTGAAAAAAATTGTGTAATACCACATGGTACCAGATTTACAGCGGATTTTACCGCTCCATTTGCCATTTACACATTTGTAGGTATTCGTTGGAGTTTTTTCAACGTAATCATAATCCTCAGGGTTTGAGTCGCAAAATAATTTCAGGAATTTCAAATGCGTAACGTAATCTCCAGGTTTTACCTGCAATGACAAAATAACATCGAATTAATCATTTACTTACAACTTTGCTATTATAATTTGCCTTTCCGTTCTCAGTTTCGAAGTAGACATTTTGTTCATTGAGTTCAGGTACTTTACAATGGTCTATAATTAATAAATTTATTTTTTTAATGAATTATATCCAGTTTTCTTTCCATTTCTTATAAAAGCAAGCCATGCGGAGAAGCACTTGCAATGGGGAAAGCAAGCTGTGCGGGAAAGCACCTCCATTGGAAAAAGCAAGCTATGCAGAGAAACATCTGGAAAGCAAAGCAACTGATTTACTGGTTAAATCACGTTCGGTACCTGTTCCACAGCTAAATTCACCATCCCATTTGCCATTTATACATCTATAAGTATTAGTTCCTGCGATTGACACACCATAATCGCCATAATCGTTAACCGATGAACCGCAAAATAAGTCAATCGTATCATAATGTGCAACATAATCCCCATGATCTAACTGCAATCAAATTAATTATTTTAATTATTTCAAATTTATAAATCCTTTACGTACCCTATTCTTCTTATACATAAAATAAGCGTCCGTTAAATCAAATCGAGGCACTTGACAATTTTCTAAAATTAAAAAAACTCACGTTATTACATGATAATTTAATTTAAAAATTGCAATTTTTACGTCTGCAAAATGGCGGCGGCGAAGACCACTTAATAACGTTATTCTCACGTACACACGTAGCTAAAGTTTCGCCTTCGACTGTCGTGTGCTCATTGCACGTATACCGAACACGCTGATCCAATTTCGTTCCTTCTAAAGCAGCAATTATTCCGTTGATCGGTGCTTTTGGTTGGCTGCATTCATTTCTTACGCATTTTGGTTCATCGCCGCTAAGTTTTCCCGCTTCGTTACACTGGAGACTCTTTAAACCTTCCAAATTAAAACCCTGATCGCAAGTGTACGAAACGCGTGATAAATAAACAAATGGTTTATCATATTTAACCCGTCCATTTTGTATCGACTTGGGCTCTTCACAGCTCCTAACTATTGACAATTTAGCATTAGAAAATAAAAACACAAAAAATAGATTTCGATTGTGCACTTACTTTGACACGAGGGTGGGCTGCGCGCCCACACACCGAGATTTGTGCATCTTATCGACGCGAGCCCATGCAGAGTGTAACCATTGTTACAACGGTATGTGATTACGCTGCCAACAGTAAAATCATTTCCTTCGTGTTGACCATTTTCTATTTTCCCTGGAGTTTGACACGACACAACTGCAGCTGAAAACGATATTATCCATTTTATTTAATCTTGAAATGCTTTTTTAAATCTTATTTGTAAAGCGTTTTATTTACGTTTAAGACACTTTAAATCGATGTCAGTCCAATATGTTTCCCCATCTGAGATTTCACATCTATAAATATATTGATTACACATAAAGTCATTGACTTTTTGTAGGCCAATAATCGTCATAGCGACGTCACATTGGTCGTTTAACTAAAAAATTGACGGTTTTAACCCAAAAATCGACGTTTGCAGCCAAAAAATTGACTATTTATAGGCCAATAATCGTTAATTTTTTAGCTAAAAACGATAATCTTTAGGCTAAAGCGTATGCAAAATTTACATAAAATTCCGGGACCGAAAACCTAATTAAAAAGTTAAAATCGCTAACATTTATTTCCAACTTATAAAAAAATGATAAATTCGTTGTACATTGAGTCGTGGTTGTGTAAATTCGCGATAGAAGGAGTCGCTGTAGATTAAGTCGCGGTACTCCATTTTCGTGCGAGATCCTACTGTCCGTATTTAGATAATTCAAGTTGGCAAAACTTAGATCGAGCTTGGCCACTTCAATTTTGTTACGAGTTTGACAAGCCTCAAAATCGCTCGTCAAAATAAAAATAAAAATTACTTTTTAGACAACTTTGGAATTTTGCATTCTCAGTAGTAATATATCGAGCACGCCGAGTAATTGTCAAATAATTAGGTCTGCACGAATCTTATCTGACAAAAAGATGAGTGCTGACCTAAATTTGACAATTACTCAAGCGCGAGGTGTATTTTATGAAAAAATTTACCGATAAAAAATCGGAGAAACGACCACGAAGAGTTCGAATGGGATCAAAATGCCATTTGTATTTTGGTTGTGAAAACCCACAATAGATGGCGCAAAGGACAAGTGTGCAGCCACCTACAGCCACCAATCCGAAAGCGAATAAGGTTTGTTACGCGCTTCAGGATTGGTCGGACGAACGATGGCCGTTTTGTTACGCCATTCTCATTGGTCGTCAAAGCACCAGGGAACATTATCAAAGCTCGTGGTAAATTCTCACTCTCTTGTACTGGATGTATGTAATTGGTGGAACAGATATCACATGACAAATACAAAATTGCAAAATCGTCCAGATCGCACAATCGCACAATCGACTGGATTAATGAAACCCCCTGCTCATCAAACACCTACACTGTAGTAACTTCTTTTGTTGGATCCTCAGTGCATTGGTATTTAACTTCGTCACTCAACTGGTATTCATTCTTTAATTCGCCCACAACTTTCGCGTTTTCAAATGTAAATGTGGGTGGCTCACAGAGAAACTCTAAAAAAAAAAAATTAATAAACTACTGTACATTTCTAGTGCTAAGTGGCATTGAATTCTTACCTTCTGCCATGCAGAAAGGATCAGTTCCGGACCATCTGCCATCACTTTGGCAAGTCCGTGTTGGAAATCCGATTAGATTGTATCCTGCGGAACAGCCGTATTGAGCTACGGCGCTAAATCCGCGTCCTTCAGGCATGCGGACGAAGCCGAACTTCGGAGCAATCAATAACTTACATTTGAGATCTGAATAATTAAAATATTGATAATTGACTAATTATAAAGAATAATTTTTTCTCGTAAATTTATACCTTTTGAGACACAAACATAACCGCAAGATCCATCGCATCGACAAATCGCTCGTGGGTTTTTGCAAGCACGTTCTTCGCACGATATTGCACATTGCCGACCTTCGCAAATGATTTTCACTTCATTTTTTTCGCATTTTTCTTCTGCAAGAAATAAAATTAATAGTGAATTTTGCACCGATTCGTGTAATTAACCTGCGCTGTTGCAAATGTGATATGAAACTGCGTAAACAATCAATAAAAATACAATTTGATGTTTTAGTCGCGGTGCCATGTTCCTTTCTAACTGTGCACTTGAAAAGCTTGCAATTTTTATCAGTTTTACGTTTAAATACAATTTAATCACAGACCAAAGTTGAGTTTCTTAACTTTCCAGTGAAATCAGAGGCAAAGATCTGAAATCAACACTTCAGAGACACTTTTTTTTATTTTTTTTTTTATTTTTTATTTTTTACTTCATTTGTGCAACTAAAATACATCGAAATGAAATAATAGCTCGACTTCGACGTATTGATGATTTCCAAACACATTTCTACTCGCAAATAATCATCAACTCAATGTTAAATCATAGTGTGATATGGTTAAACCAATGAGGATGAAAATCTTTAGATATCCGAAAGTCAAACCAAAAAATTGACAGATATCAATTACAATTTCTTGAAATAAAGCAAAGGGAGGAAACTATTTTCAAAACCAAAATAAAATGAAATAACCAGTGGGAATTTTGCTGAAATTTTCTAAAATTTTACAAAAATTGGATAAATCCATTAAAAAAATCCATAAAAATTCTCAGAAAAATTGGATAAATCCATTAAAAAAAGGCCGCTGCTATTTCTACACAAAATCGTTTAAAAATAGCACGTGGACTATTTCTACACAAAATTTAGAATTTTTATGGATTTTTATGGATGCCTTTAACGGATTGGCTATTTCTACATGATTTCTGCACTATTTCGTGTAGAAATAGCCACTCCGTTAAAGGCATCCATAAAAATCCATAAAAATTCTCAAAAAAATTGGATAAATCCATTAAAAAAATTCATGTAAATCCATAAAAATCCATGAACATTTTTCGCCGATTTACAAATTTGATAAATCCATTAAAAAATCCAAAAAATTCCATAAAATTCCATAAAAATCCATAAAATTCCATAAAAATTCATAAAATTCCATAAAATTCCATAAAAATTCATAAAATTCCATAAAAATTCATAAAATTCCATAAAAATTCATAAAATTCCATAAAAATTGATAAAATTCATAAAATTCCATAAAAACTCATAAAATTCCATAAAAACTCATAAAAATCCTCCGAAAGTTTCCCCCATTTTACAAAAATTAGATAAACCCATTAAAAAAATCCATAAAACTCCATAAAAATTCACAAAAACCCATAAAAAAAAATCATATCTAACAGAGCATAAACTGTTTCGTTCATTCACATTCACATTCACCACCACGCACCATCACTTTCATTCATACAGGAAGCTCAGCAAATTTGCCACGTTATTCCCCCCGCCAGCAACACTGACCTTCACCATTGTATCTCACGGCTAAAGGAAGTGAAACTAGACACGAGGTCGAACTCGCATTCTCCCAACAACTTCACTTGCACTCAATAACCTCAACACACATCCCAACCAACCAAACAAAACCACCCAAAAACCCCCCCACCCATAAAAAAAACTTAAAAAAACCCCAAAAAAAAACCCAAAAAAAAACAAAAAAAAAAAAACAACAAAAAAAAAACAACAAATAAACAAACAAATGTAAAAAACGAACAAAGAAATTTCCATCCTGCGCCTGCAGCTGCATGGGTCCATGTGACCTGAGCTGCGACCGCATGCCTTCGGGTGGGTCAGGCACTCGGGCGGCGTGCCCTACTTCTCTGATGCGGACGTCGGGGCCATCGACTCGTCGGTCGCCGAGGCATCGCGCTTTTCATTCGGGTGACCGTGTTGGCGCGTGTTGGGCGACACCAACTTTGCCAGCCGGATTCGACTCCTCCCTGTGACCCCCTTTTCGCCCACGACAACTCCGTTGGCCGTCACTCCTCTCCTGTGATGGGGCGGAGGCTGTGTATTTTCCTCGTGCTCCTCTACGTGAAACCGGGCGCGGTTTTGCGAGATGACGAGCCGGACGAGCCGGCCGAGTCGGAGCTGGCGGCCGCCGCCATCAGCTCGTTGGCGGCGTGGTCGCGCGATGCTCACAAGGTGGTTCATCGAAAACGGCATCGACGGGACGAGGAGATGGTTTGTTTCGAGTCGTTGGGGTGTTTTCGGGACGAGGGGCCTTTTGATTATTTGGATGCGTTGCCGCAGTCGCCGGAAACGGTTGGGACGAAGTTTTTGTTGACGACGAGGAGGAATCCGAGTCATCCGGAGATGATTCATTATTTCAATATGTCTGTTCCGACGGTTATTAATGCGATGAGACCTTTGAAGGTTATTATACATGGGTTTGGGAGTAGTTGTCGACGGTTGTGGGCACGTGAGATGAAGGAGGCATTGCTTAAATCGGTATGTAGTGTTTGGTAATTTGGTAATTTTTTTAAATTTTTTTTTTATTAGTGTTGGGTGTTTGGATTTGTTTTGTTTTTATTTTTTTTGGAATGTTTTGGGATATGTTGAAGGGATTTTTAAGTGTTTGAGGGGGGAATTTGTGTAGAAGGATGTTAATTAACTAATGGAAATTTTTTTGTGTGGGTGAAAATTATTTTAGGATTCGTAGTTTTAATTACGAATTCTATAGTTGGATTAAAAAATTCTAAAATTTGACTTGAAATTGTAAATTTCGTTTTGAAGTCTTGAATTTTGATTTCGACTTGAAATCTTAAATTCAACTTGATATACAAATTTCGACTTTAAATCCTGAATTTTCCTATTTAAATACTGACTTTTCCTATTTAAATACTGACTTTTCCTATTTAAATACTGACTTTTCCTATTTAAATACTGACTTTTCCTATTTAAA
>JAQFXT010001890.1:0-14663 GCA_034683725.1 Strigamia crassipes
CCTCAGCCCGTTGCTGTCAATACTTTGTTGTTTTAGTTTTAATTTCACGTCTAAGAAAATAACTTTCCTTTTCTCTCTTTTGTCTCGTCGTTTGCTTTCCTTAATTGCCACGACGGGAACATTTCCACGTTTTGCCGCTCTTTCGTCAAGTAAGTTTTCTAAAGCAAGGGGCAAATAGTTATCAATATTATCATCACCAAAAAATAGCAAAAATAGATAAAACAACCGCTTTTTAATCTTTAGAAAAAATACAAAATCAAAAGCTCACCACGTACGATTAGCACCGCCATTTGTAATGCCAGTGACGCACATCCGTTATTTTGACATCTAGTGGCAATATGCGCAACAGCCGAACAATACAACAATCCAGATGCGATACCAATCCCGATGCGATCGACACAACGAGACGTGATGCGATAAGTTACCAATTATTATGCTTGCTGTTTTATCCTTTTAAGTAGTAAAGAACTTCGAACTCTAAAAATGTTAGTATTAGTTATTATTAAAATAGTTATTTGTCAGCATAGCTCGATGTATAATTGTTCAAGAAATATTTCCAGGAATAATTCATGCCTAAATTACTCCCCTTAAAACAATAAATTGTGCGTATGTTTTGATAACTTTGTGTCTTATTTATTTACCTCATTCAAACAAAATGCAAGTCTGATATCTCAGCTTCTGGTTAAAATGTCTAGTTGAGATTTTGTCTTGTGAACTTAACCCCCTGACGTGTTATGACCTTTGAAATATACACCCCAGGTCGACATCGCCACAACTAGAGACAGTTTTCGGTATTTTGAGAAATCTCGAAAAAATACCGGTTTTCTCTATTGATGTATACCAGTATTCGGTACTGGTATACGCCGGTAAGGAAACCCTAATTACAACATCAGAGTGTGCAGTTTTTAAAAAAAAATGTTTTTTAATTATTTCTTTATGTGCACAATCATATAAAGAAAATCAGCATTATTTCGTGTCATCTTCAGAGAACTCTGCAAACTTTTCTATAGATTTTGAAATGCTACAAACAAAACAGAAATTAATATAAAAAAAATTAAACATTTATAAAAAAAAATATTTTTTTTTCACGTGGCCCATAGCTCTTTATGCGGTGGAGGCAACGATGGACCTGAAACAAACACGAACAAAATATTTCCTTTTAAACAAAAATTGCTTTTTACGATATTTAATATTCACCTGCTTCCCGAGTTACTACCCCCCGCTCGTCATTCTTGGTAGTAAGAAAACCAGAACAAAAGCGACAAACTCTCCGTTCTATAAATTTTCTCTTGTCAAAAGTTAATCGAAAGTAAAAAGATTTTATCGAGTAAAAACGATTACCATCATGATGTAAATGTCTGTCACAAACGTGACATCGTGAACTTCTTTGGTGTCGAGCTTATCCAAAGTAGACAGTATTATTTCGCGTCATTAATTTCCTTTTTACTTTTTTATATTCGACTTACTTGCGAAAGCAAACCTGGAACGTGTCCAAGGTATAAAAGCGATGCACAAAACGATAATGATAACGATTAGAACAAATACTGATATTCCTATGATAGCTAAAGCGAGTGTAGTTAGCATTTACTATGAACAATACCAACACAATATACCGACAAGCATTTGTTGCAACAATATGTTTATTCTCTACCCAGATATTTAACAAAATAAAGTTTACAATTATTTATTTTAGTTTATTTGTCTTTTTGTTACAATTTTCATATTTCAAATTTGGCGCTTTTCAATTGTTACGGAAATTTGTCGCTAGATGACAGCACGCTTTCACGTCAAATCACTCGTGAGCGACAGAAATGAAATGATAAGGTGTAACTAATAGCCACCCGAACGATATTTTCCCGTGAAATCAACGCAATACGATGCGAAAATTAGGAAAAGCTCAATTGGGAGCGGTCGTGTTTTTTGCTTCGAGTCACCCGGGCGAAGTGTGCGGGAGCAACGGTTTGCCGCTCACGCCTAACAGCATCAAGATTGTCGGCCGGTTTCAAATTTTAAAAACAATTCAACATCCACACCTCTGCAAATACATTAGTATCGTGCGTGGTAAACACGGTAAGATAATCTTTCGCTCGAAATTTGCCCGATTTGCCAATTCAATCGATTTGATTTGATTCACAGAACGACTTATCGTAGTGGCAGAACACTACAAACAGAATTTAAAGGCCTGCTCCGTAAACGAGGATTTATTGAGGTATACAGATTTATACGAATATATTTTTTTTTCTAATAATATTATAACCAGCTCGGACAAATTAATCCAAATTGCGTACGAAGTTCTACGCGGTTTATCGTATTTAAACGAGTACGGAATTGTACATCGGAATCTGACACCGGAAAACATCCTTTTGGATTACGAGGGCCATGTTAGACTCGCCAAATTTGGACTGTATCACATGACCGATAACGGAACTTCGGTATCATTTCCTATCGGGTATTTTTATTTTATATCAATTAAATAAAAACAATAAATACAATTTTTTTTTTTTTTTAAGATGTCCCGCTTATTTGGCACCGGAAGTTCTAAGCTGTGGACCGATTTTGGCGCACGACCATTTATCGCCACCTAGCGTGAATTCGTTGGGTTTTCGTGTCGACGTTTGGTCGTTAGGAATTATTCTCGCAGAAATAACACTCGGGATTGATATAAGGAACGAAGTATCGTTAGAAGAATTATTTATTATCTTATTAGAATTAATATCAGATGGTAAGTTGATGTTAAAAATTAAAAATTGAAATTAATGATTTTGAATTTAATTTCTAGATGAACCGGTCGAAGGAATCTTTGAAAAAATTGCGAAAAAATTCAATGTTTTCGACAAGCTGCATTTTGTTGACGAAAATTTGAGGTCACTTATTGAAATATGTCTGCAGGTGTCGCCCACAAAGAGGTGGAAACATTTTTTACGTTAATCTAAATTTATTCCATTAAAATTTTTCTTTAATTGACAGATTAACGCCGGAAAAATGTTTAAAATTGGAGATATTTTCGTCGTTACACAAAAGCGCTTTAGTCGAACAGGGGAAAATGCATCGCTCGTTTATTTCGATCGATTTTCAATTCAAAAATTTGGCTTATCCGATGGAGATGGAACAATTGAGTAAATTATTTAAATATTTGCATTTATTTATTAATTATTATTTATTAGTTAATTGTTTTTAGCGGAAAGTGATCATCTGGAGCAACGATCAATCGACGAAATTTATTATTTATGGCGTCTGGCAGGTGGCGATTTAGAATCCGAGTTGAAAAAGGAAGGAATAGTTAAAATGATGCCATCAATTTGTTCATTACCCCTGTAAAAAAACGAGCATTTTAAATAATAGTAATGTTTTGCTGATTTATTCGATTAATTTTCTTCAGGATCGTAACTGAAGAAGGGGAATTCTTTGGTCAGAAAAAGGACCGGGCGTTTTTATTAGATGAAACGGTCGTGATCCTGCCATTAGACCAACTGAGACAAGTAAGAATTTTCCATATTTTGAAATTTATTAAAGGTTAAGGGAGATGATTTTTGAAATATTGTTGAAACTTAACAAAGATTATTTATGTTAATATTAGGCCAAAATTATTATTTACACACGTTCAAATGTTCCTGGAATTTCGTACTGTTTAAATAAACTTTCCCAAATTGTCGAATCTTTGCCGCCATTAGTTTAAAAAAGTTTTGAAATGTTGTCAATAGGTGGCGCATTTGATGATTTCACTGGTGCCACACAAACCATTTTTAGCTATTATAAATTTGTATTAATTATTTTGGCACTGTATCGAATGCACCAAATAGCAAATTTAAATATTTACTGAATATGAAAACCCAAAAAACAAAATAACTAATTCAATGAATAAACTTAAGCCAGAGACTGGAGACCGATGAGGAAAACCGTTACAAAACGGCCATGCTTCATCCGACCAATCCCGAAGCGCGTAACAAACCCCATTCGCTTTCGGATTGGTTGCTGGACTGGATTCACCTTTGCGCCGTCTGTTGGGGGAGTTTTACAAACAATATACAATGGCGGCTTCATCCTCACGGTGGGGAAATTTGAGTTTAGCTGCAATAGATGACAAAGTTGACAATGCGAAACAAAGTCGACCAATCAACACGAAACGAAACAAGAAATACATTTGGAGTCAATTTTTATCGTTTTGTAATGATAGAAATTACGGTTTAACCAAGCAAACCACCATTGCAGAGCTGAATGACATCATGAGAGACTGGGCAGTAAATATGAAAAAACGGAATGGAGATGATTACAAGGAAAGTGTGGTCAAAACAATGTTCAACACAACGGCCCAATTGCTTCAAGAAAAATATTCCCAAGATTTTGGTATTAGTTTTAATGCCTTTTCTGATGTTGAGTTTAAGACTGCCAGAGAAGCCAGAGACAGTAAACGGAAAGAGCTTCAAAAGCAACCAGCAAAAAGAAAACATAGCTCTGAAGATGAAGTTTAATCAAATCGTACGAAAATCCAGAGACAATTGAACATGTATAAACAATGGTTTTCGCCTAATATTGATATAAATAATCTTTGTCACGTTTCAACAGTATTTTAAAAATCATTTCCTGTAACCTGTAAAAATGTATCGTTTCTATTATTATTATTATTATTATTATTTTGGTTAGAGATTGAGTAAGATTAAACCAGAAGCTTACTACCCACTCATTATCGAGGAAAGGTAATAATATTAGTGAGGAATCTTGGATTTTTATTGTATTAAATATTAATTGTAATGTATAAGTTTCTGTCTAGTGTAAAATTGATGCAACTTGATCAAGAAAGTGATAATGACGTGACGGGAATGGCCGATTTGCCATTAGTTATTCGAGAAAAGGACATCGAGTATCAAGTAAAATTTATAGAAATGAGTAAATAAATAAATTTCAAATTTGTGTTGTTTTTATAGTTTCATCGAATTATTTTATTCGAACGTCTCCTTCATGGATATCCGTATAAACGACCGCACATCGTCAAAGAGGCTAAAATCGACGTTTTACCGCTTTTTCGCGCCCATATTTGGGCCGCGTTATTAGAAATCGAAGTACAGACTTAACATATAATCGATTTTTACCAAAAATGTTTAAATTTGTCAATTATTTTAATTTTTTTTCGATTAATTTAAGGGTGATGTTCAAGGTCGATACGACGGCATTGACAAGGAGACCCCAACTGCAACCGATCGTCAAATCGAGGTCGACATTCCTCGTTGCCATCAATACGACGAACTTCTATCCTCCCCCGACGGTCACATCAAGTTTAAACGCATTTTAAAAGCGTGGATCGTTAGTCACCCACAATACGTCTACTGGCAAGGATTAGATTCGTTGTGCGCACCGTTTTTATCCTTGAATTTCAACGATGAAGCCCTGGCTTACGCTTGCATGTCCGCTTTTATAACGAAATATTTACACAAATTCTTTTTGAAAGACAATTCGCCGGTTATTCAAGGTCATATCGGATTTGCCGACCAAATTTGACAATTTTAAATTTTAGCTTTCTTTTCTAAAATAGAATATTTAGCGGTATTTTCTCACCTGATTGCTTTTCACGATCCAGAATTAGCGAATCACTTAAATAGTATCGGGTTTATACCGGAAGTGAGTTGAAAAAAAAAAAAAAAAATCAATTTTTAACACTAAAATATTATTTTTCTCAAAGTTATACTCAATTCCATGGTTTCTTACGATGTATACGCGTAAATATCGTTCCTTATCATTCAAAACAATTTAAATGAAAACGAAAAAAAAGATTAATTTTAGTTATTTTTACAGACATGCTTCCGTTGCACAAGATATTTCACTTATGGGACACGCTTCTGCTGGGTGACGCATCGTTTCCTCTCTTCATCGGTGTCGTCATATTACAGCAATTACGCGACAACCTGTTGTCATTTGGCTTTAACGAATGCATTTTACTCTTTTCCGACATGCCAGGTGCCGATTAATGCGAAATTTTAATGCGGGATAATGTAAATTGACGAATTTTTTAATTTTTTTTAGAAATAAACATCGAGCGTTGCTTACTCGATTCCATCAAGATTTTCTGCAGCACGCCGAGAAGCGCCACCTATAGACAATACGAAAAACCGGCGGTGCGTAAGAAAATCAGGTCTCCGAGCCTTCCGACGAGTGAGCGCTTGCAATCGGAATTGGAGAAAGATCCGATCCCTCTCGACGCGCTCAAATCGGAAGTTAGTCCGCGAATTTCGGGTGCAGATTTACTCGAATTGCTCGAAGTGAGAAATTCCTCCAAGAAATTCAAACAGGTCAAATCGAAATTACTCATCGTGGATGTGCGGGCACCGGAAGAGTAAATTTTTGAAATTTTTGTTTATTTATCACCAAAAAAAAAAAGAATTTTGTTATTCTATTTTCTTGTTTTGTTCGTATAGATTTAGCCGCGGCGCGGTGCCGGACAGTATCAATATTCCATTTCACGCAGCTTTTTCACCGGACGGAAAATTAAATTCGTGCGCCGAGGTTTCCATTTTAAACGCTCACCAGGGTCGCATCATAATAATTGTGGGAAATCGAGGAAATAATGCAGTGAACGTAAATCGGAGTCGATTTTTAAAAATATTTTAATTTTGTATTAAAAATTTAGACTCTTTTTTTTGCATCTTTTAGTTCGCTGATCAAATTGTGCGACTCGGTTACTCGAAGGTGTGCACGCTGCATAAAGGAATCGATGTCCTTCGATCGACCGGCATTCTCGTCGTGCCGACAGTGGTCACTATGTGATTCTTTGACTTAGGTCCGCATAATAATACTAATAAATTGAAACAACGATTATAAAAATGTCGAGTTGTATTTGTTCGTTTACGCTTCGAATTTTGCATCTATTTTCTTTCAATTAGTTTTGTTCCACCGATAATCAGCGAAGTAATAAACCTAAAACTCGAGACTACCATTTAAAAAATAAAAATGAAAATAAAATTTTCACTCGTGCATTGCCGAAAAGCTGAGGGCAGACAGAGACTCGAATTTTGTGCCTAATATTAAAATTAGGTTTGGGTTGGGTTTATCTAAAAATTGAATGAAAATAAAGATAAGTGTTTAAAAAAAATAAGAATATACAAAATTGATGATTTTTTTTGGTTTTATTTTTTTGCTTTTGAATAGTTTTCCACTCGACTAAATTCTTGTTTACTTTCTTTCTTTCTCTTTTTTCAAACATTACAGTATGAGCACTAATATTGTTCAGTCATCTTTCTAGAATCAATCATGAAGAAAAAAATTGTTATAAGAAATTGTAAATGGTTTTGTGAATTGCATTAATGCAATTTTATCTATCTAAGCAAGACAATCAGTGCGCACACTGGAATTGTATTGCTTTTTCTAACGATTGACAAACACAATAAAAGTTTAGCTCTTTTCGCTCGATTTGAAATTTTGCTATTCTACGAATGGGACATGAGTTCTTTTGATCGTAAAAATGTAATGGGATTTCAAAATATAAAAAAAAAAAATTTAAAAAAAAAAATATATATATATAAAATGAAGAGCTCAAATTCGCGCTATTATGCGCAATTATATTCTCGATTTCAACTATTGACTCAAAAAACATTTTCAAAAATCAACAAAATCATTGAGCAATAAAAGAGATAGGAGACTCAATTAATGATCACTGCACAACAGATGTTCGCGGACCAAATCTCACTCGTCCAACGCGGTTTGACCAGTCTTGATTACAGCTAACTCGAGGAACTTTTCCGTGAATTCACCCGAGACAAGATCTCAACTTAAATTTTAATTTTCACACAATAAATACAAATAACTAAGCATTTAAACACAATTCGTAAGTACATCTGAGCCAGAAAAATGTTTTTATTTATATTCCAAACAATACAAGTAGAGGAAAATTGTAATGAATGATTGCAGAAATGATGAAAATGTCGTGCAACTATCTCCAGTGCATAAAAGATATTACCATGAAATTTTCAATCTGCAGTTAAAAAACTCTTTCATTTTGAGTGATAAAATTATGAGTGTATATGTGTATTTATAGCCTGGTTGTAAAGCGGGCTCCTTTTTTATTTGCCTCATACCATTTCATTTGAGCATTTTAATGGGTAATCTTTATCGAACTGAAAAATTCCTTTCCCAGAAATTTCTCCTGTATCATTTTTATTTCCGTCGACTCCGCCGTTTTTATTCAAATCATAACAATTATTCACATATTTAACTTTGTCTTTCTGCTCACTAGGTGGCATCATGCATATGTAACGGTTTACGATTTGAAAATCGTAAATTCGACGTTTCGCCGCCAGATTGCGCAAAATTCAACACCAAATATCGACGTACACTACCTAAAAGCTTTAAAAAGAAACTTTAAAAAAATAAAGAAGAAGAAGAAGAAGAAGAAATTCGTCGAGTTAAAATGAAGAAAAGGTGCGTAAGTTATGAAATGCGTTGTAACGAAGCTTCTATTTGTGGCCAAAAATGGAATCTAAACAGTTATTAAAATTTGCATTCAATTTAATGGTAGAATGCACGAAACCAGTAGAAACAACAAGCACTCGGCCCAACCAACCACAGGCACGTTGTGTGAGCTCCTTCTCTATTTGTTTCTGGTTGGTTGGATGACAAATTTCATAAATATTGCATGCCTCTGTTGCAATATTCTTAAAACCATGTACACAACTTCCTCTCCTCTCCTCTCCTCTCTTCTCCTCCACGACCCACAAAATGTGCTTCATCAACGAAATGTATTGCATAACAAATTAACAATGAATCACGACTTTTCCTTACACTTTAATTCTTCGCTACAAAAGTAGAACAACAAATTGAGAATCAGGATAATAGTTGATAATAGTTTTCTAGCGAGCATTTTTTCCTTATACTTTGCCGTATCTTACAAATAGCGTAACGAAAAAAAGTCAAATGTGTACTTTTCCGTACAGTTATAAACGCAGACTCACGCTATAAATGCAAATGGCGACAATTCGAGATGATCGCCATTTGCATTTCGGTCGGTGACGTATGTGCAACGAAAATAGCGGAAAGCTACCGGATTGGCTACGCTATTTTTTGATATAGTGGAAGCTCAGTTAAACTTATGAGTTTTCCATTATAATTACAGGCGTAATGGGGGTTTTTATAACGGAAAAATACCTGCCACAAAGCTATCTTCCGTAATGTTCCACAAGATAAATCTATCCAGAATTTAGAATTTTGAAATTCTTAACAATGAACATAAATAAATTCGTCCACGTGGGATTTGGGTGAACTTCCTGTCTGTATGTATAAATCAAACGATATTCATCAAGTGGTTAGAATTGAAGTTAGTCGGAGCGTAAATTCATACTTGACTACACTTGAGTCAAAATACTCGTCGGGTTGCCCACTTTGAAAAACTTGTTGGCATAAGAACAGACGGACCCCCTGCTGAAACTCAGAAACCCCCCCTAGCATGACAAATGCAGTGTGTGGGGTACGGTACAAGTAGGAGCATCGAGCAGGCCTCTCCATTGCCCCGAGACAGAGACTGTGCAGTGTGCACCCCCACTGTGACTACGAATCTATCGCAGACCCATCTAAAAACCCACACAAAAACCCTATAATCAAAGGTGTCGCCCTTTTTTATTTTAAAAAAAAAAAAAATTAAAAAAAAAAAAAATTAAATTAAAATCTGAAACATCTAAAAAAAAAAAATTTCAAAATTTGTAATTTCAGTTTTTGGTTTTTGGTTTTGGCCATTTATTATTAGGATTTAATAATGGGTGGTCTCCGGGAGAAGAAAGAAAGAAAGAAAATAAGAAAATAAGAAAATTAGCCTTGCACAGCAGGCAGAGTGTAATTTGAGCAACTTGTCACGACTCATCGAGCATAATAGAAATCAATTATGTGTGCAATCGGGTCTAATTTTTAGCGGAAATAATTGGCAAACAGACATTTTTTGTGTTGGGTGGTCATTGTCAATCAGCCATCATCAGTCCCGTGTTTCTGCGGGGATGAATAAAATAAACAACGAAGCAAAAAACACACAATATTGCACGAGTTTTTGCATCATAAAGAGTTAGTGTTTTTACCATATGCTGCGTTAAATAAGAGGCAGTTGTGTGCTTAGTAATTACATTAAAAAGCCCTGGCATATAGACCGAGCAATATTAGTCATTTTGCGGGTTCAACATACAAATTTGAAGAGAGAAAAAAAAATGTATAAGGCAGTTTGAAAACTTTTTAGGCTTAGGCACACACACATTTTTATGTGGCATAATTGAATTTAGTCGAGAGTAAAGCTCGTAATTAGAAAGAATATAAGAAATGCTCTTTCGTTGCCCCCTCATTCAACTTAATAGTTTTTTCCACAATGCTTGTTTTTAATTCTATCATTAGATTTAATAAATGGCGCTCGCCCACCTTCGAACGGGCCTCCAAATTCTCTACAATTTTTACACGTGCAACCAAATTATTAGCAATTCATCTACGCTAATAGCTCCAGACCAACTACAAATATTAAATTGATATATACCGAACAATTACAATTATGTTACACAATTTTTTTTTTTTTTTTATTTTTTATTTTTTTTTTTTAAATTTCAATTCACTTTTTTCTATACTATAAGTGATTGAAAATTCATGCTAACGTAATACGCGGCAAATTTCAAACACTCGGAAAATAAAAGAAAAAAAAAGAAATTGCCGTCTTCTTGTCAAATGAAGTTGCACACTCATGGCGCCTTCATTTAATTTGATATTAAAGCTTTTAAAAACAGAAGCACGCATTAACAATCCTGTCACGGAATAAAGCCGCAGCCATGTTAAAATAAAAATGTAGACAGTCCGATTGCAGAATTACAAAATGCACAAATTTCTACAATTGCCAAGTACTTGTATAAGTGTAGAATCGCGGCGCGAGATGGCGGTGCAGTCGGGTATGAGACGCCATTTGGGTCGGGGTAATGGGCGGTGAAAGCGCACGTAATTACAGACTGAGCCCAGAGAAGCTTTCTAGTTTTATAGGTCTGAAATATAGCGAATAATGCCCACCTGCCAGTAAGCCGCAAGCAGCTGAGAGACAGGTGATGCGAATGATGGCACCGAGGGGCACGTGTCCGCAGAAATTCACTCGCCCCACCCACACAAACTGTCCGGTCCGAATAAAATAAAAAATGATATCTAGTTTAAGTTGGTCATTTGTTTAATGTTCATTTCGTCCGCTAGGCGGTCACCGCGGCAACAACCGTTGATCTATTATTACTCACGTACGTTTAATCGCTTAAATACAATATGTCTACGAAGCACCACAAAAACAAATGCAAAAAAACCCATATGGTTGCTGACCCACCCTGTTGTTGCAACAGATTGAAAAAAAAAATTTTTTTTATGTTTTTTTTATAATTTTTTTTTTTTTTTTCAGTTTTAAATCTTTCAATTTCAGTTTATTTTATGATGAAGGCAATGAGGTTAAAGGTGCATGCCGCATCCTACTTGGCATTTGCACCAATCACAACCTTCGTGACATTGCAAGTTGGCAGAGGTGCGAAGTGGGAAAGATGATTTTTTTGCAATCACGAGTCGCTAGGAGCCCCGAGGGCACGGCGCCGAGACAATAAGAGAGAGAAGTGAAACCAAGCAAAAAACAATGAATACATTAAAATCAGGTATACTGACCTATCCACTTTAAAAAGTTTGTGCACCATCGCAGAAAATTGAAGAAACGCAAAAATTGCACGCTCAAAATTGTTGCGAATTGATGAAAAGTGCGAGCGAGTCAGCTGACAGTAGCGTCGCAGATGGCGTTCGGCTTTACTCGAAATTCCAAGTTCGATTAAAAGAAGGAGAAGGAGAAGTGAGGGAAAAGGAAACGCTACTCTAGTACTCTCGCGGTTTGTAAGAGATGATGTTGAAAAGATTACACTGCAACCGAGAGAGAGAGAGAGAGAGAGAGAGAGAGACGGATGAAAGGTGCAGGGGGGGAAAAGAGTACGTGCAAACTTGCTCTTGTCAAATCAATGTTGGGCTATCAATAACATCTTGCCAATGGTTTGCCCCAACATCTTTTAATTTTAACGACAAAACTTTGCAATCTTATTGCTGCGGTGAAAGTAAAGCGTCTTTACATGTCCAACCAAAATGAAATGAAAAAGAAAAAAGAATAGAAGACAAGTTCACAAAATTGCATTCGAAAAGTGCGAAAAGTGCGAAAAATGCGATAAATGTGAAAAATGCGAACTCATCCCCACGCAAACGTAACAATATTTCTTTTTCTTCTTTTTTTTTGTTTCAGTCAATTAAATTGCGAGTTGTTGCGTTGATTGTAAAAAGAGCCGTGAATTTAGAATTTAGAATTTAAAGTGCAGCGATGATATGGAAAAGTTGAAGGCGGTTGAATATGATTCGAGTGGGATAAAAAATTAGATTGCTAACAGAAGCCCGGGTTGCTCAGCATATAATCATGCCTCTTATTAGCGTGTAATTCACGTGCATGATAAATAATGCATACACACAACTGAGCTTGCACCATCCATTGTGCCTTAGATCCTCTGCAGAATCAATGCATACACCGCATATGAGAAAAACAGGCAAACGCACCACGTAAGCCTCACCAAATTCGACAATATAAACTAAAGTTGAATTAATAATAAAGAAATAAAGAAAGAAAAAAAGAAAAAAAAGAAACATTCCTAATTGGAGCGAAATGAAAAAATATGTTTTGCACTTTGCATCATCACAATAACTAAAGCTATTATCGGCCACGTTTAATTTTGAATTATTCGCCGAGGAGGCGGCCTTGATTTATGGGTGTCATATAGCGGCGCTAGACGCCTAGTTGGATGTTTTCTCAACTTTATTCCGAGAAAGAAAAGTCATAATTCATTAGCTACGGTATATTAGATACGAATATAGTTAACAATACCTGCGCTGCGAGTGCAGAGGAGAGACGAGAAGAAAGAAAAAAGGCAATTAGGTTAATTTCATCATAAATTACCGCTGTAATTATCCGTTTCTCAGTTAAGGAATGCTTTCACGAATGCAACACACCTGTGAACTCTAAGGTCAGAAACCATTAAGCCAATTGTGTGTTCATCTCTCCCGCAATAGAGAAATTCCACTTCTCCTCGTGACCACAAACGCACAATTAAAAACATTTCAAATGCTCAATCACTTAGCTCACTACTTCAATACCGGTCAAATTATTACGCTTTTATTTTAATTTCTTTTTTTTATTTAGTAAACTTGACCTCGTTGATGATATTACCGTACTCCCATAACTATCTTTTTAAAAAAATCGTATCTTCGGTGTGTCTGTATGGAATTATTTCTTACAAAAGTAAAAATGTGCAAAATTTATACATATAAACTAAGTATGTTACGTTGATACGATCAGGGGACGTCGTGACGTCAGAAGCCAGCACATGGTAAGCGAGCAAAACTGTTGGGGGTTCCATTCGAAGCAAAAATCAAAGTGGATAGTTTGCTGTATTCTGTGCCAGATTACCCATAAGGCATATTAGGCACGTGTCTAGGGGTCATGCCTATGTTTAGGGTCCTGGTCTTCCATTTTTGTCCGTTTTATGTCAGTAATTAGTTTTTCACTTAATAAAAAAAAAATTTTTTTTTGGTTTAAATTGTCCATTAACCATTCGAATAATTCTATTTATCGCTTTAAATAGTAGCATTTGTGAGTCTAAATATCGCACTTTTTTATAACCGATCCGACCATGGGGTCTCCAAGGCACCTTTGCGACGGTGCAATGTTATTTTTAGCAAATGAAGATGCGATGGTTAAATTAAAAAGTTATTTTACTTAATTTTGATTGAACAGGGAATTTCATGTAGATAATTTCGGGGGTCCACTTCTGGTCAGCAAGAACCTTGTGTGGTGATCCACGGTGTGACCAGAGAGGGGTGCGACCGCACTCGTAATGATTGATGAGTGGAAAAAGTTTTGGTGTTTCCGGCGTCGGTTTTGGTTTCGTTTTCTGGAAGACTTTTATGTCAACCGGTCGCCTTTTGTTCACTCCTTTCAAAAACCATTGTTGAAGGATTGATCGGTGAGAACGCCACGTGAAACACCAAGACTCACTCCAAAAATTGTGTTATCTCCACACTCCAGACCGAGATTCAAGGTGGCTGCAGGTTCAAGGAGAAGTTTTAAGTGTTCCTCGTACCGGATCAAGGAACCCCGCGTACCGGAATGCTATACGGCGCCGAATAGGACGAATTCGACAAAGATTAGACGCGAGCAGGTTCGCGTCTAGGGAGGTCGAAGCGGGTAACCCCGAAGCAGATCAGCTCAGTTTTGGCGTCTAGAAGCCAATGAGGGTTAACGAGCCGCCATCTTGGAGTGTGTAGAGAACAAAGGACGGGTGTGGTCGCACCAAAGAGAGTTCGAGTTTTAGAGTTAGTTTTTATTGTTCAGTTAGTTTAACCAAAAAATGTGTTCAGATTATTTGTTCCTAATCATTTCAGTGAAGTTCTAGTCCCTGTTTCTTTTGTAAAATCATCTGGCGTAATTTATCCTCCATCTTGTGCAAAGTGTACATAATCATTTATTTTAAGAAGTGTCCCGTTGGACCAAACAAATACATCGGTTTTTATTACTTTGAGAACTTGGCGTTGTGTCTATACTCTGTTTCACACAACTTGCGAAATACTCCCATTGGTTGGGCATATCACAAGCTCAAGAATACATATATCTT
>JAQFXT010001891.1:0-14654 GCA_034683725.1 Strigamia crassipes
TAAACATCGACCACACCTTTGGTCTTCCCAGACTGACGTTTAACTTCGGATCTCACCCAATCGCCCCCCACAGTCCGGGCACCGAGCTGCGCAGAGGTGGATGCCGAAGATGAAGGTGGAATTTTGGCGGGCGCAGGAGGGGGGATTGTGGCAGGTAAAAGAAGAGGAGCCGGAATGACCGGGGATGATCCACCCACTGGGACCTCCAGGTCTATAAGGTCCTCGGTCGCAGTTACCGGAACAGACACATCTTTACCAGCAACATCTGTCCCAATAAAGAACTCAGGATCCCCCCAAAGACAGGCTTCATCAAAGCGCACATGCTTTGACTCAAAAACTGCATTCCTTTTCGGACACCAAACTCGGTATCCGCGAGTGCGCAGAGCTTAACCGACTAGGACACCTGTCCAAGCACGGTTGTCAAATTTAGAATTGCGCACTGGACCAGGAATGTGGACAAAACACCTTAATCCAATCGTTCTAAGGTGTTTAAGCGGCACCTTTCGCTCATACCATAGACAATAGAGTATTTGGTTTTTAAGAGACTTATGTGGGAAGCAGTTCTTTAAATATATGACAGATACCGCAAACTCAGCCCACAGCTCACGCGGAAGTGAAGTCATTGCCAATAAGGAACGGATCCCGTCAAGTAAGGTTTGATTTAGCCGTTCTGCGACTCCATTCTGCTCAGGTGTATAGACATTCGTCCTTTGAGCCTTAATGCCTCTTTGAATAAGGAAGTTTTCAAAATTCCGACTGCAAAATTCCATGCCATTGTCCGTCCGAACTGCCTTAATGCAGCCCCATAAAACCTCCATGCAGGCATGGAATTGCTTAAACATTTCAAAAACTTGGCCTTTGGTCTGTATTGGGATGACAAAGGAATATCGGGAGAAATCGTCAACAATCGTTAGTAAATAACGAGCGCCACCTAAAGAAGATGTCTGACTAGGACCCCAGACGTCTATATGGAGCAAATCCAATGGCTTCTTTGCATTAATTCCACAACCGCCTTTAAAAGAGGCGCGAGTGGATTTGGAGCGCGCACACACGGCACATGCCGGTAACGCGGAATTATCAAAATGATCAATTCCGTAAGCGTTCGAAGATTTCGCCAGGAATTTCAAGCCATAGACATTGAAATGTCCAAACCTTCGGTGCCATTTCTTCAAATCTGACAATTTCTCTACGGGGTGTGAAGAAGGATAGGTGTGAGAAACAGGGTTCTCCGCAAATTTAACCTTTGCGTTCAGAGACTTATGCTGAGGTTTTGTTAAAACCGAGGCATAAGTTACCTGTTCGGGTGTTACAATTGGTGTTGCTTCAGGCAACAAGAGTACCGGCGCTGCAACAGCAGCAGAAGAAGGTAACACATTAGAAAGGACGTATAAATCGTCATCTCTCAACTTGGCATGCAAGTGAAATTGCTTGGTTTTATCTGCAGGATCAGAAATGGTCAAATCACCATTACTAGCAGAAAAATGCAGACCGGCGCGATCCACTTTGGGAAGTGAAATTAAATTCCGGCCAAAAGCGGGGGCATGTAAAACACTACGTAAAGTAACAGGGAAATTTGCTGAATCACCACGACCAATTCTCAATTCCACATCACCGACACCGGCTACATTCGACTTCCCCTCACCTAGGAGAATCGAAAAATTAGTAACTGGACGATAGGTAACGAATTTATCACGAGAATAACATACATGATCTGAACTTCCACTGTCCACAAGCCACTCGTCGGGAGAACCACGGCCAATCAGGCATTCCGAGCGAACGTAGAAAGAAAGTCCCGAAGCATGGCTGGTTGAAGGCAATGGGGTTGAAGGGGTGAGCTGCGCTGCGCCACGTCCACGTCGCCGATTGCGAGAGGTGGAACGTTTGCCCCCACGATTTGACGACTGCGCAGGAGCCGCACTTTGCACTTTTGGTCGTGAACACTTATTGGCGTAATGCCCCATCTCGCCACAGTTGAAGCACTTCACCTGGGCGAGGGGGCGCGGACTCTTTGATGACCCGGAACTCGAGGATTGCAAACTAGATGGTGATGTACCAATGTTTTTCATCTTTAAACGATTAAATTCCAAAATTAGATGATCCCCGACGTTTTTCATCGTAAAATCTGAGTCCGACCAATGATATATTGTTTGAACAGTTGATTCATATGAGTCCGGGAGGAATGCGAGATACTGATATGCCACGTCTTCATCCGTAAACGTTACGTTGAGGTCAGCGAGGTCATTCCGGGCTTTGACCACTCGCGACAAGAAGACAGCCATGTCTTCATTAGGCAGCAAACGCATCTGGAGAAAATCATGCCGCATTCTCGCCTTTCTCGCACGAGTAGACGGTTGAAAATTCGTTCGGAGAGCCTCCCATGCGGAGCGAGCCGAATCACACGATAAGACAATATCCTGATATTGGGGCTCAACAAAAAGACCGAGCAACGCTTTGGCTTTAGACGCCTTGTCTTCAAAACGTTGCTGCTGGTCGAGTGTCCACGTGGGATTTAGCACTGGCACTTTTTCTTCAATAAAGGCTTGCACACCTTTTTCCAAAAGTAAAAAACGAATATTTCGCGACCATGACTCGTAATTGTTCGCATTCAGACGCTCGATTGAATAATAGGACGAGGATTTGTCGGCCATAGCGGTATCGATGAGTGGAATTGGCGTATAATTTAAAGAAAGGTCGCAGATTGACGAAAAATATCCAAAAAAAACGATGTTCAAAGCGGAAAAACCTCAAAAGGGGCGATCGACTCCTAGTGAGCCGCAACTAAACACTGGACTGACCTCGGATTGTCGGGAATCAATGGCGCTAAAGCCCCCGGATATCCTTTAGCGGGTTCGGTCAGCCGTGTATTAAGACCGCCTAGTGCGGAAATAATACACAATTAATACGACGGCCGAATGCAATGGCCGAAGACCAGATTTGAAAATGTGAAGATACTAAAATCCTCACAAATCCAAATGCGTGGTACACTAGCATCTACTGTGGGACCCACTCCAAAAACCTTAATTTTATACAGAGTTTCACGACTAGAAAAATGAAAAGAAAAAGCAGAAGAGACAAGTGCGAGGGAAAACACTCGCCAAAAGTTGCTCCAACGTTGCTGTGGGTGCGCACACGGTGTGCTAACACAGAATGAACAGCAAGAGACGCTTCACGCGTCCTCACACCTCATTCCAGGTGCAAAACTCCGAGAATTCATGATGAAATTATCTAAAAAACTAGAAATAAAGTCAGAAATAAAGTTCATCATATAAAGTTCATCATATAAAGTTCCATTGGTTAGAAACAGATTGTTCGCAAAAAAACACTGCACAAAAAAACCACAGTCGTATTACGTCGCACTTATACACGTTCTCTCACGCGTTTACAGATGCAAATCCAAAAAAAACTCACAAAAAAACTGGCCAAAAATGTTCTGTTTATAGTGCACAACATCTGTCATGATTCTAGAAATTTTTCCAGGTCTGAAACTGGCTTACAAACGTTCGAAAATGTCCGCAAATTTCGAAAATCGACGTACGCAAACAGATTCGCAAATCGTCAAAAAATTCCAAAAAAAACACAAAAAAAATTCCGAAAAGCACTAACGAACTGTCCCTGGCTGTACAGGAGAGGTTTGCTGGTCAAACCACACTTGTGGGCACCGGCAAAAACTTCAAATTCATGCAAAAATCAGTGAAGAAACAACATTGGATTTCGCGGTCGGCCATTTGCATCCAGACGTGGCTAAACAATGTACAGGTGGCATATGACGAAAAACACCCAAATATGAGTCAAAACAGTCACTATTTGCACAATTCACCTGAATAACCATCCTCTGCTACCATGTTAAGGCTGGGAGAGAAAACAGGCTGACACATGTTAAAAGAGCAGAAAACATTTATTCTAACTCATCCACTTGATGATTGCACTCGTAAGAGAAAAACTTTACAAAAAAAAACAGTAAAAAGCCTGGTGGCCAAAAACAAATTTAACACAAGCTACGGTAGCTCAAAGGTGGCAACCGTAATCCAACTATAACAAACTAAGGGAGTACATTTGTACCAATCACAATCATATCAAAATCAATACAGTATAAATATCAAAGAAAATTAATACATCCAGATTGAAATGACATAACTGTAATTTCCATAAGATTAAAACAAAAATTCAATTTAGAAATCCGGAGAACAAATTGTCTAAATCCAACAGGAATGAATAGGCGCGGAAACCTAGTCCGCGCCTATTCATTCCGCGCTAATTGTTGTAACCCAGGTGCAACATATATTTACATATAGTTCAGTTCAGTATTCAGTATCAAGAGTCACAGAGCGGGGGGATTCCGGTTGGAATGGGTCTTATATACTGGATCCAGTATACGGATTAACTCAGTGTTTCAATCGGGACACTGTCTCTGGGAATCCCTCCAATCACGGATTAGAGGATATGGATACCCAGGATCCAGGAAATGGATACCGAGGACACTATCTGTCCAGGGGTTCCATGGATTAAGATACGCAGGCGCATATCTTAATCCGATGCAGATGCGCTAATCTTAGTCAAGATGTAGCGGCGATCTCCGTCTGGTGGTATAATTCTGCATTACCGAGTGCAAATTATTCGCGCCTTTTATATAAATAGTAAACTTGTGAATACATAACGTTTCTATTTATCATTCCATTTAACAGAATGAGTTAGAGGCAGAGAAGCGATCGCTTTCCGCTTGCTTTTCGTAATAATTGCCGCTCGAAGTTGCAAATGCGCCTTCTGGTGACAGCTTCACTTACTATTACGGTTTTAAACCGTCACAAGTAGACAAAACCATTGGAGAAAAATAACACGGTGTATTTCATTTGTCATTTTATAAACCAAATATTTTAATCAAACTTGAAGTAATATGCATTAGAAATAGAAGTTTTTGTTTAGCTTTACTGTATTCAATATTTACAAGTTGTTTACAAGACTTTACTTGACCTTACAGTAACTTTGTGTAAACCGTAGTTTGGATCTAGTACGTGGCATCACAGATAAAATGCAGAATAATTATTTGATGAGAAAAAACAGTCAGAGATTAAGAAAACTTTATCTGGAAGTTCAACGATTGATGAAAGATGACGAAAATAAACTTCGATGCAACATAATTGGTTTGGATGATTTTGTAACCAGTAGAAAACATTGGAAAAAGCATCATGCTGTTTGGCTGCTGTTGTTCTCATTTTGCATTTGCATGCTCACTTATCAAACCTATGATAGAGTAATGCATTACTTGAGTTATCCAACCGTTGTTGATGTATTGAGAAGACCGGAAGATGTCGTTTTACCAAGCTTGATGATTTGCAATAAAAATACGAAAGATATTGCCAGACTTTGGATGAAAACTTATGAAAAAGTATACGGTCGAACCAAAATATGCAGAAACCAGTTTGAGTATCTTTGGCAAAGCCCAAGTTGCAATATGGACGAGCTTTGGAGAGCAACTAGTTTGACAAAAGAAGTAGTGAGCGTAAAAATAAAAGTAAAAACATAAATAACAGTGTATTTTAAATTGAAAAAGATTTTGAATTAAATTATTTATTTCCCACAGAGATATTCGGTTTCAAACAAAACAATTGTTCTGACAGAAACTGGCACTAGATATGGAATGTGCTCAACAATTCAATTTCGTAACTATAAAGAAATACTTAGCACTATTTACTTCAATAAACAGTACAATTTATTAATGTAGCAAAAGCTTCTAGTGATTCAGTTGCTAGACAAGTAGTGACAATAAAAATGGAAAAAAGTGATGATTACATATGCCCTGCAGAACCATACATTGTAATATTATTAAATTAAAATTATCATTTGTATTTATTTTTTTTTCATACTTAGCTTATGTTTACATTCTATGAATTTGGACAATACGTTTATGCAGCACTGCAATACGTTGGAGAAACAACAACAGTTTATCTCAGTTATAAAAAAGTAAAATTTATTAAAGAACATAAAATTAATAGACTTTACCTTATTTTATTTTATAATTTTAGTTTGTATTTCTTAATTCACCTATAAATAAATGCTCTAGTGAAGACGAATACAGAGAATGCTATCAGAGTTGTCTATTGAAAAAAATTAAAAAACATCTAGCATGCAGGTAAGAATTTGTTAGATGTAATCGTACAATTAAATAATTAATAATTCAAAATTAGTTTTGGAAGGTTTCCCTTTATGAAAACAGATTTGCCACTTTGCAAAGGATCAAAGAACATCTACAAGCAACATTTCCGCCCGTTGGAGAAATTGATTTTGTACACAAATCCTATTTCTGATTGTCTATGTCGTCGTCGGTGTGAACAAATAACTTTTACAGCATTCAGTGATTTAGGCAAAGCAGATGATAGAAAAACTGCATCCATATCCGTAGCAATAACCAATGAGGAAATTAGTGTGTATGAAGAACAGTATACGTACGACGTTATTGCTCTACTGTCGGATTTAGGAGGCAATCTGGGCCTGTTCCTTGGTTTATGCTTAATCTCATTACCTGATCTCATTTGGTATTTATATTATGTGGCATCAAACATTCACCAAAAAAGATCCGTTAATAAAATTGATTGTTTGTATGAGTTGTGCAAGAAAAAAGTCACTGAAAGTGAAGAGCAAACCGCGACAAATAAAGTATTTGAAGCTCTTAAGTTTGTGCTAGTAATTGTGACTACAGGATTCACTTTATATTGCCTGTACATTCGTTTGAACTACTACAATGATGAACCGGTAACAAAAATTGTTAAAATAGTTCAACGTCGCTATACTAACTTTGAGTCAGTCACAATTTGTGGTGAAAAGTATAATGATGACATGGAAAAATCCAGATTATACATTCTGAAACATACCATCAAAACCTGCAATAACATATCACCGTGGCAATTGAAAACCAACAAATTATCACTGGAAGAAATCTGGGAAACGCTCAATATCCACGACCAAATTGATATTAGTCTACATGTACATTCATAAACTTCTAGAAACAAACTCAGCAATTAAAATTATTATTTTTTTGTAGAATATTAATGATGGTGAACACAGGCTAAAAATATATATAAATCCTGTTCCACTTCCTCATGGTATTTGTACACGGCTAAACACAAGTAATTTATGAATTATTATTTAGATGATTTCATTTCAAGTTAATTTAAATTAAATTATATTATTTCCTTTAAATTATATTTATTTCTAATTATTTTTAGAGCATTGGTTTGACATGAATGTATTCACATCTCAAAATTAGCATGTTTACATCTTTGGACTCATTTTTCAGTTTCGTGTAAATGCGCCAAAAATACATGACATTGCATGACATTATTTACTTTACATCTATGAATTTTTGTCGCATTTACAGCAAAAAACAAATTATAAAAATTACAGTTTTATTTACTTCAATATTTAATGTAATTATAATTACACTAAATATTGGAGTAAATACTGTTTGTCTGTTCACAGTAATCACGCCAAAAATACGTGACAAACAAACGCATGACATCATTTACTTTGTATTTTTGGCGCAAACACACAAACATTAAAAATTAGAATAAGTAAACTGTTATCTCGAATTGTATTTACCTCCAATATTTATCATTTTATTTTTAGTTGAATCAGCCTGAAGTGGCCTAATAATTTAATTAACAATTAAAATTCTTTTCTGATGTGTGTGTAAATTGATTCAGAGTTTTTCAATGTTTTTCAGAAAAATCAAGAAACCCAGATGCTGAGCTAGAGATTAATTTACCTAAGCAACTACCTTCAAAATTATGTGAACAGCATCTAAAGGTACTAAAACACCATTTACTACTTGGTAGCAGGTCAGGCCTATTCCGCACGTCCCTTTTTTGCGCGTCCCAATTCCGCGCGACAATTAATTTAATAAATAATTTTAAAAAAATTGGGTTCCTTTTCCGCGCTGGTCTCTATTGTGCCGGCCGGTATTGCGGTCCTAATTCCATGGCTTGTGCTGTTTTACTCGGCATTGATCATTTCATCGCCGCTCATTTCATCGCCAGACGCTATCGGCGATGAAATGAACAGTTCGAAAAAATGCCACATCATTTCATCGCCGTATCATTTCATCGCCATATAGGCCGGCGATGAAATGAACAATGAAATGAACGGCGATGAAACGTTCGGCGATAAAACGTGTGGCGATGAAATGATACGGCGACGAAACGTGCGGCGATGAAACGAACGATGAAACGACGTTCTGTAAAATTAGAAGTATATATTGTGCTATTAAATATTATAACACACATATCGAACTAACGAACGATCGAACAAACGAAAAAAATAGCGAACAATCGAACGAGCGAAATAACGAACGATCGAACGATCGAACGAGCGAAATAACGAACGAGCGAAATAACGAACGATCGAACGATCGAACGAGCGAAATAACGAACGATCGAACGATCGAACGATCGAACGAGCGAAATAACGAACGATCGAACGATCAAACGAAATAACGAGCGAAATAACGAACGATCGAACGAAATAACGAGCGAAATAACGAACGATAGAACAATCGAACGAAATAGCGAACGACCAAACGATCGAAAGGAATAACGAACGAACGAACGAACGAACTACCGAACGAACTAACGAACGAACGACAATGCCTATTGAAATTACGGAAACCAATAGGGGAGGATTAAAATTGTGCATGGATGGGTATCTGTATACCAAGGAGAAGCAAAAACCAGATAGAATACAATGGAGATGCGAAAAGTGGGAGAAAAAGAATGGACAGTGTAGAGGTAGGATGATGACTACCAACAATATATTGCAGCCAACCATTATACGTGATCCGGTGGAACACAACCACTTGCCATCCACCACTCGGACAGACGTTGTGCGGGTACGTACAGATATTGGACGCCGTGCTGTACAGACAAACGAAAGGCCGGCGCAACTTGTTCAAGCAGTGCTGGCACGTGAAGAAGCAGAAGTTCGTTCCGCTATGCCTAGTAAAGGTGCGATGAAGCAGTTATTGTCGCGGTGCAGACACACAAAGTTGCCGAAAGAACCTGCCACGCTGGACCAGGTGCATTGGGAGGATATAGAGCAGTTTTCGCAGACGCTGTCAAAAAAGCATTTCATGCACGCAATGCAAACTGACAACGGATCGAAAATGCTGTTATTTACAACAGAAGCAAACCTGAAGCACCTGCAAGCGGCTGTCAGCATACTAGCAGACGGCACTTTTCGAACTGTACCGTCACTATTCACACAGCTTTACACGATTCATGCGGAGGTTGGTGTTGCCATCAATACAAAACGGATTCTGCCGCTTGTGTACTGCTTAATGCAGCATAAGACCAAAGCTGGCTACCTTTTACTTTTTGAGAAGGTTAAAGAACTTGTAAAGGACGCCACCGGTTTGGAATTGAGCCCGGAATTTTTTATAAGCGACTTTGAAGTTGGTGTGCTGCATGCCGCCGAGGAGACTTTTGACAACATCCAAACGCACGGCTGCTACTTTCACTTAACGCAGAGTGTCTATCGTCGAGTGCAATTCGCTGGGTTGCAGCAAAAGTATGTTCAAGACCGTGCATTCAACTCCTCGGTGCGCATGCTGACAGGACTTTCGTTTTTGCCAGCCAATAAAATCAAAGCCGCTTATCGCGAATTGAAAGCAAGTTTTGGACCGGAGGCAGCCCCGCTCTTGGAGTGGTTCGAGGGAAATTACGTTTTCGGAAAGTTAAGACGCAACGGAGTTCGGGCAGCTCCTAAGTTTAGACCCGCAATGTGGAGCTGCTACGACGTCTTCCTAGCAAAACAGCCGCGGACGACCAATGCTGTTGAGTCTTGGCATTTTCGATTAAACAATTGTGTCGGCGTGCGCCATATCGGTATGTACCGAATGTTAGAGGTACTTCAACGGGAGCAAGCCGACACAGAGGCTGCTTTTTTGGAAATTCGGCGCCATGTGCAGAGGCCTCCTCAACTTAAGCACACCACTGCACGTGAGCTGAAGCTCCAGGAACTAGTAGACGAAATTCGGAATATGCCATCACTCGAATTCGTGGAGGCGGTCGTTCATGCATTTAAACATTAATTCCATCGCAACATAATTTGATCGCAACATCATTTCATCCTCGCTTCATTTAATCCCCGCTTCATTTCATCGCCGCTTCATTTCATCGTCGAATCGTTTCATCATTTCATCGCCGTATCATATCATCGCCGTATCATTTCATCGCCGTTTCATTTCATCGCCGGCGATGAAATGATACCAAATGGACTGTTTATTTCATCGCCATATCATTTCATCGCCGAAATCGTCTGGCGATGAAATGAGTGGCGATGAAATGAACAGTCCACTGGTATCATTTCATCGCCGTATCATTTCATCGCCAAAAAACGCCCGGCGATGAAATGAACGGCGATGAAATGAACACTGTTCGTCCATAAGTGGGGTGAGCAGATGCACGACACCTAAAAAAATCAAACAAAAAAATAAAATAAAAAATGAGAATAAGTACATGCTTATAAGAAGCCTCCAATTTATAAAAGCCCCAAAAAAATTTTTTTAAATGTTTTTTCAACTGTTTTTTTTTATATCGAGGACCTGAAAAAAAATGCAAAAGGTTGCAAAAAAAGGCCCAAACTTTTAAAACTGCCTCTAGCAGCTTCTGCCTGAGTCACAGCCTCCATGATGTTCACTTGACCCAGTGTTAGGATTAAAAAATGTCAACAATTGGTTCCGTCTGCCCACTTACCACAGTCCACACTCCACAGAGACCCGAAAATACTGAGGGAGAAAAATTTTGAAGTTAATGCCATAAAAATGCTCCCTAAAAGGAAACATAAAAAACTATTTTTTTAAATATAACTCAGTGGTTCCCAAACTTTCTAGTTCACGGCTCACTTAATGCTTCAAGACTTTTCCACAACTTCCCAAGTCAAAGCATAGTTCTATAACTGATTAAAAATAACACGTGACTGATAATACAGATAAATACATAATACGTACTTGACAGTTGCAGTGTGCAGTTGGTGACTTAGTGTAATTAGTTTAAAAAAAATATCATTTTTGAAATCCCTTAATAATCGAAAAAGTTTGTAGCGCCACTGTGGATCAGTCACGGCACCTCAAGGAGCCAAAGCTCACAGGTTGGAAACCACTAATGTAACTTAATTATCATTTTTTATTGCCTGTAACTATTTCTAACTTTTCATTTGTGTTCCCTATTTTTTCTGTTTTTACCTTATTGTGGTTTAGTGGAAAAAAAGTCAAAATTCATTGATAAAATTGCTAAAAAAAAAACTAAATGTTGTAAAAAATGGTCAAAACATTAGAAAAAATCATTAAATAATGTTAAAAAACCTTCAAAAAAAGTAAACCAGAATAAACAATAATAAAAAAAAAGCACCATGGTTATTTTTCTGCTAAATTTTATTTATTATTTTCTCCCTTTCTCCCGGAATGAAAACTCAACTGGCCGCACTTTGAGCGATCAAATGTGACAAAAAATTAGCGATTTTCCTCTTCAAAAGTAGGTCACAAAATTTAAATCGAATCCAAACACGCACTCACGTACCACACGTGCTGTAACGTCATTTCGTCGTCATTGTTTCGTTTGTTTTTTTCCGATAATTCAGACACAGCGGAGAACTTTTTTCACTGGTTTAGGCGAACTAGGGATCTAACAACTGATTGATGCTAAATTCATACTGAGCAGCCCATTCTTCGTATACAATTATCAAATTCCAGTTGTTATTTAGGCCTAATAAAGCTAAAATAAACTAAATAAACAAAAGAGTAATTTATAGTATTGTACCGAAATTTTATGGTTTATTTCCTTTGGGTGCAACAAGCTTGACGATCGCCATGTTAAATGCATGCGCAGTACGAATTTACATCAAGTAGTGTCATGCAATACGTGCAATTTTAAACAATTGTAATTGTAATTTTCTAGTCTAATTGAAACATTTATTTCGTCTTTAAATTTCAAGCTAATAATTGATCCGTCACCAGTTGCTCATCTTGCGTACGAAGAAAGCATTGACAAAACATTGCACACGACCAGGAGTAAATCAGTTAGTACCATTGCTGTAACAACTGTGCAAAAAGTAAGACAGCAGTCTATGTTTAGAACATGCTATTTAATATCGAAAAATATCAATATCAATTTTAAGTAAAAACAAAATTTAACATTTATTGGACTTGCAACATGTAAAGAGATTACATTTTTCTACAGTTCAGCAACAATTCCTACCTTTTTTTATTCGTTGGCTAAATGCATTGTAAAAAATAGCACTCTTTAAATTAAAGGTGAAAAAAGGAGCAAATGTATTTTTGCAAAAAGGAAAAAATTTGAAGTTGTGCCACGCAAAATTTCACTGTTGGATCACACAAATTACATAAATTTGGACTATGCTAAAATAATCCTAAACTGCCTAAGCCAGCAAATTCACATTGACTCCTTTTTTTAAATACATTTTTTTGCTTTGTTTTATGGTTAGTAATATTCAAGACTTTAAAGCAGTCTAAATTTTCAGCCACTCTACTCCAGCTCCGAATAAATTTTGTAAAACAAATTATCAATTTTCAATAATTCATAAAAAAAAGTTTTTTATTTTTTAATTTTTTTTTAAATTTTAAAAAAGGAACATTACTTCATACTCGGACAGTACCATTAATCATTGTAACTCATTGTGTAAAACAGAATTGCAAAAAGCAAGTCGTCTTTCATTGCTTGCCTTACACCATTTAGTATTAATTCAGTATCATTTAGTAATCATTTAGTATTAATTTAGTATCATTTAGTATTAACAACTGGAACAGTGGAGCAATCTAGATTTTGTGTGCTCCGGCTTCGCTCCAGCACCAGACATTGCGGACAAAACCCATTGCTCCAGTACTGTCTGCTCCATTTCAAACTCCCGGTTATGCTCACGGTCAAAAATTCATGTTTCAGTATAAGTTCATCAACACAAAACGGAAGCCTTGCGATGACGATTTAACTGGCTGCTTGCATGTTTGTCTTCTGAAAAACATCGATTGCAGGTAAACGTCATTCCAGAAAAATTATTCTGCACTAGATTTATGATCTGGGCTCATTTTGTAACCGGTTCCTGTTAATATAAAAACATCTATCTCAATGCGCACCTTTTTTTATTAAAGTCATTAAAATCACTTTATTAAATGGTTCCTGTTAAAAACACAGTTTCAAAATGGCCGGCTTAATATACCTTCACCATGCCAGTAGTTGCTGGTTCCAAAAGTCCAACTTAGGTTGGGCAGTCAGTCTAGATAAGATACCACACTACAAGAGTTTTGGTCTTTTTTCTTTCTTGTTCACCATGATAACACTTAAAAAATGGACTCTTAAGCCAATCCTTGTACTGTGAACAACACATGCCTAAGTGTCTGACCCAAACTAAGGATGGCAAACCGACCACGCTATCTGTGCGGTTAGCCCATGTGTACAGCATTTGGTTCCAGAAGTGCCATAACAAATAAAGTGGCTCAGAAAAAAAGTATCATAGACATTTCGTGTTCTTAAATGTTCGTGACTCTTTTCTAGCAGCAACTCTGTTTTCTGAGCCACTCTGGATGCATCTGTAATACACACAGCATTTCAAAAGTTTCACTACCGTCCTCACTCGAATATACAGTAACACCATTGTGTTATGTTCAAATACAACACCAGGATTGTGTTGTATTTGAATACAACACCATAACATACTTTTTACGTAACTTCTGAAAAATCACAAAAACTGTTGAAAATGTTCTAAATTGTCAAAAATTTATTTTTCTTTTTCGATTTTGATCTAAAACGAACAATTTCTGCTCGTTGTTTATCTAAATCAACTAATTTTTATGCTAAATAATTTTATTTTTTTTAAATTGCCAATTTCTCCACAAACTATCAATTATTTTACTTAAAATCAGCATTAACAGCATTACTTAGTCCATAAGTAATGATGACTAGCATTTCAAGCTGACTCATTTTGTATTTCGTACAAATTCGGCCAATCTTGAAAAATTTCAGTCATATTCGAATACAACACGATTGTGTTGTATTGGAAGTTGTGTTATATTCAAAAAAATTCCTAAACTTCTGAAAAATCGAGTTTTTGAACAAAATCGCATACAACACAACAGTGTTATATTTGGATGAAAACAGTATCTGCATTCAAAAAGTCATTTAGATTAAACTGAATAAATGATTGTTGTCTCGATTCGATCCAACTTAAAAAATAGTAGCGGATTTAGTCCGCTATTAGTCTCAGTTGGTACACGCAAAGCATTTATGCGGCTAAACAAGTTTAACTGACTTTGCAAATGCAGCTACTGCTTCTTGAACCTCACGCTTGTTTGTTCCAATTATTAGTTAGTCAACAACCAAACACAATCTAACTGAACGTGTTATTTTTAGTTACCCATTTTACGAAACAAGATGCAACGACACTTACTTTAGACAACAATTCCGAAAGCTATCAAAATTTATCCATTCAACAAATCTAAGGAAGCATTGCAAATGTCTCGATGTATGCGAAGCAGAAAGAATAAACATAATCTTCGATGAATTCTTTAGTAATGAAGCTACTCTCGATGTTATCGTTATCAACAATAACGTGCGAACATTGCAAGAACGTGTTTCGTACGACATAATCTCTTTGCT